>CAJVPU010002370.1:0-10744 GCA_910591775.1 Dentiscutata heterogama | reverse complement strand
TTGTAGCACGTGGCATGTAACCCCTGGCCAGTTCTACCCTTTCTTTTCGATCCGTTGACCCTTGTCAACATGCATTAAAAATTTAACATTGATAAAGGACACTCAAGCATTATTTTTACATTTTTTCATGATAAACAGTGAATTCTTAACAAATTTCTAACAAAAATAGCCATTAATTTTTAATGCTCAAACTTTTAAAGTAAATAATCGACCTTGATATGAACGTAATAAATGCAACCTATCTTTTAATCTTTTTTTAATCAAAGTATAATGAATACTATTATTTCGTTTTTGTTCACCTAAATTTAACAATTTTTCAGCAAAAGATGATCAAAGCTGAAGGATTTGGACGAATTATATTTAACGGATATGAACGTTATAACTTTTTTCGAAGATATTTTCGTATTACCTATGCTGACTTCCAGTGCTAAGTAGCAACTACAGAATTACTATAAATTGTCTATACAAAAAAAATATTTTTTAAATTTTACTTATTTCCGTAAAGCAATTTTGCTAACGACTCCATAGGTTGTTTCTGTTACTTTTGCAGCAAAAATTTAATTGGCCAAGCCAGTGAAACTGAAGTTGAAGCTTCCCAATAAAAAGTATTTGTAATTAATATAGCAATTTTAATACAATTATGAGCATTCATACAGCTTTTGTCACAATATTTGTAAATAGTTTGTAATAAATATATAATAAATAAAAAAATACAGCTTATGATTTCATTTATTATATATTTATTACAAATTATTTACAAACGCTGTAACAAAAATTGTATAAATGCTGACAATTGTATTAAAACTGTTATGTTAATTTACAATTTTTATACAAATACTTTTTATTGGGCTTCAGCAACTACCGTTGGTCACTGCATACAGTATACCCTATTATTCACTACCATATGGCCTAATTCTTGAATAATACCGGGTATAACTAAATCTAATTTATTACTTTCATATAATGTATTCCCCAAATATAGTACCCGGTTCCTCACACAATACCCACGGGTACTATTCAATTTTAAAATGAAATTCTTGAATAGGACCCCGTGTACTGTATGCAGTGGCCAACGGTAGTTGAATAAAAATTTTCATTAGATTTTTAGGAGACGTAAAGAAAATGATGAAAAATAGAAAAGATACGCTCAAATATTTAATTCTATAAATGTCTTCATTAATTATGATGCTTGAGAGCTACCATGATCATTATTTAATTGACGGGATGCTTGAGAACACCTTTAGTTATAGTAAAGTCATTATATGTAAAAGAATTTATGTATACAGTTATCAAATATATTTTTAAATTTATCAGTTTGTAAATATTTACTCTCAGTCATAATAATGCTATCTTTTGGCGAATTAAATTTATATAAAAGCCTTATTATTTTTTATTAATTTGAAATATTTCATATTCCTCTACTGAAAAATATGATACATCATGCTTTCCAATCCACGCAATTTTATATAAAGCTTCATCTCTAATTGGTTTCCCATATGCACCTATTTTATAAGTCCAACATTTAAAAGTTTGATAAAAATTATTTGACAGAGCAAGACCAACTCCGAAAACTGGACCATAATTAGAACAACAGTAAATTGCACTTTCTGGTTCTTTCACACGACTTAAAATAGAATTTTGAATACTACCATTTTTCAACGAAAAAATAAAGCTTTCTTTGCAACTCCTAGTATGTCCTAAAACTGATATTGGTTTATCCCAACCAATAGGATTATATCCACCAAGAATTTCATCAGTCCCCGTAACCTTCATGAGTATAACAAGATGAGTTTGTTTATTGCATAAATTCCAAAATTGAGTAGCAGTAAAACCATCTCTGCTTCCACGAAGAAGTAATTTAAATTCATATGGATTATTAGTTACTAAATACGTATCATCTTTCTTATCAACCCAAGAGGCAATTTCTGCTCCATGTGCTTCATTTATAATTGTTGAAAATGATTTTACAATTCTAGTGGGTAGTGTTGTTTTTAAAATTATTCGAGATGGAAGAACGGTAGAAGATATTGGTTCATTTGCCATATACTTTTTCATGATATCTTTCCAAAGTTTTCTTTCAAGAATTTGTTGATAAGGTTGTATATTATTAATAATATCTTTACCAGACATTTGAAAATAACGTATATGAGGCAAACAATTTTGTAAAGTAGTCTTTAAAGCAATGAAATTTTCATGGGACCAGATTTTAGGATCGGGTGGTAAATTGGAATTTTGAGCAATTCCCCATTTTATAATATGGTTCCAAATTTTTATTTCTTCCATTTGTAAATCATCTCGACTAATAAGGGAGATCAATGCACTTTCTTGAAGTGTGAAGAATTCATCAGAATCAAAAACCTTGCTAGGATACTTTACCACAATATCATTACACCAATTTTGTAAATCTTGAAGCTTATTATTTTGAAAACTTTTTTGATAAATACGATTAAAACGTAAACGTAGCCAGTGAGCCTCCTTTTCAATTAAGTGAGTTTGAAGTTGTTTAGCCAATTCGTCAAAAAGAAATTCATAAGCAATAAGCATAAGCTCAAAAATGAATGATGCATCTTGTTTTTCAAGTAAGACGATTCCTCCATAGATATATCTTTGTATATATATATATTAAATTTTTTCTTATAGCATATATAAATTATAAATCGTACGTTTACAATTTAAAACTACTTACTTGATAATAATTTCAAATTGCTGTACAGAAATATTTTTTAAATTAAGCGATTTAATATCATTCTCATCTTTGCTGATATTCATCAATTCATTACGAAAATATGAAGATCTGCATCTTAAAATTGCTGAATGCGCTTTGAATTTCTTTGTGTTTGGAGATTCACCAACATTAATGAATATGTTAAAATCTTCTTCATCAAGAAGCTCAAGATAATTATTTGAGAGTTTTTCAAAAAATTTCAATGCCATTTTAACTATGCATAAAACTTTTGGAGATTGAGTGTGACACTTGCACAGAAACTCAATCTAATTTTGTACACACATACGTACGTACGTATGTTAACTGCATGATTATTCATACGTATATGGTAGCACATGAAACTTAAGCGGTGATTAGCGAGCCACATATTCATACCTCATGGAAATTAAAGTTTATTTAAACTTTGGGGCGAAGATATCTCGACAACGAGTATATATTTTTAAGGTACGGTACAATAATAAGTATTAGGTGCGGTACGGTACAGAAAAGTGACCGTACCTAGGTATTTTTTTTTTTAGTAGGGACGCAAAAAAAAAAATTAATTAGCGTACCCATAATTTTTTTTTAGTATTGGGTACACCAAAAAAATAAACGAAGTTAAAGAAAATATTACTGTACCCAAGTTTGCTATTACTAGTTTGGGTACAGTACGGTACAGAAAAAAAAATTAAATATGATAAAAAAAAGTACTGTACCCAAATAGTTAATAGTAAGTGTAGGTACGATATCGTACAGTACAAAAAAAAAAAAAAATGTAGTAATAAAAAATTTTGTATTATAATTATATTAAATAGTTATTTAATTAGTTTAAATGCAATTATATAATTATTTTTTTAACATGATGTAATAATTATAATCATTTTTTAATATATAATAAAAAGATATACTATATGTTATATGTAATTAGTTTAAATGTAATTATATAATTATTTTTTTAATATTATGTAACAATTATAATTATTTTTTAATATATAATAAAAGATAACCTATATATTATATGTAATTATATTAATTATATTGTAATTTTTAACTTGTTAAATTGTTAAATAAAGTTATTAGTTTAACTTTTAGATAAATATATAAATATTATATATAGATAGATAATTTTATTAATTATATTTTTTTAAAATTTAGAAATCTATTATAGTACAATTTTTATCAACATGTCTTTTGATTCTATTGATTCTCTTATAGATGCTTTTGATTCGTGTGAATATATGACTCAGGAGGATGAATATTTTGTAATTTATAATTAATATTTTACTAGTTTTTTTAAATTAATTATATTTATTTATTTTATTAATATTAATTTTTTAATATTTTTAGGAAGATTCAAATAGTACTGCTGAATCATCAGGAAATGAAAGTGATCTTATTATTTTAAATAATTCTATTCAATCTCTGGATCAAGAATTATTATCTGATATTCAGCTTAAAAACCAATTTGAACAACCATTAATTCAATTAACAAAAAATAATATTGTAACAAATATTCAATATCATTTAACACCAATTGAATATCCTGCAACTTTAGAAGAAGGAATTGCACATGTTTTTTTGTATAGAAAAATAGGATAATACATATTCTTTATTAAAAGATGTAAGTTTTATTTATTTTATTTAATATTCATTAATATTTATTAAATTAATAATTTATTAAATAAAATTTTATATTTATTTTAATAATTAGATTCAATATTTATTAGATGAACCAAAAGGATATCATTCTAAAGTATTTTGTTCTTTTTTAGGAGTTGATTGCCATGAAACTATTAAAACATGTAGAGGAATTAAAATTTGTGAAATAGCTGATATGAATTTAGTAAAAACACCTTATTATAATATTAATCCAGATTTAGATTTAAATTTTCATGATAATAATAATTTATTAAATGAAGAAAATCAAATTAAAACTAATACAATTGGGTAACAAATTTTTAAGTTTTAATTTTTAGTTTTTAATTTTTATTTAAATTTATTTATTAATTTATTTTATTTAATTTATAAATTTTTTATTAATTAATTTAATTTTATTTGTAGAGAATATTTAGCAACAATTAAAACAAATTGTCCTTATAATAATTATACTTGTGGAGGAAATCTAATTATTTAATACTATAATATTTTGAATAATAGAAATCAAGATGAAAATATTTTAAATGAAGATTATATTATTCAAAAAGAATCTTCAAGAGGTGATGTAGAGATTATGAAACCTTTTATTGGTTGTAATAGATGGCAACCTGGTCAAAAAAATCATAGAGTACAAAAAATTAGACCAGGATGTAATATTGAATTATTAAAAGATTTATTTGATAATAATGGAATAATAACATCATATGAGGTAAATAAAAATTATTTTATATTAATTTATTTTAAATTATAATTAATTATTTTATTTTTAGGATGATTCAGCATGTAGAACTATTATTTCTGCTTCTTCAACTAAAAGTTTTTGTTGTATAAATAATTTTATATTTAATATTTATATTATTTAATTAATTAATTTTAATTTATTAATTTTAATTTTATATTTTTTAGCTCATAAACATATTTATCAAAATAAAGCAACAAAATTAAAACTTAAAAGACTTGAATGTGAAGTTAAATTTATTCAATATGAACCACATGATTTAAAAGCATGTCTTTTTATTATACTATATTACAAAGAAGTTCATAAACATTATCTACCTCTACCTGGAAAAACTCCATTACATATTCAATTAACTTTAAAAAAATTAATTGAACAAGAAATAGAAAGGTCAACAGATATTAGTATTAAAAATATTTGTTCAGGTAAATTTTTAAAATAATATAAATTTATTATTTTTTAAAAAAACTAATAATTTTTTATTAAACTAATTTAGGCAATATTGTTTCTTCTTTTTTTTGATGAACAAATTTTGTCTGATATACATGTATCTTTAAACAATATTGACAAAGTTAGAAGACTTGTACAAAAGCACAGAATTAAATATATCCATTTGGACAAGATATTTTTGGAGTTGTTTATGATTTTTGGAAAAATAATAATAATTTACAAAATTATATTCAAAAAATTTGTAAGTATAAAATTATAATTATTAATAATTCATTTTTTAAACCTATTTACTAAAATAATTAAATTTTAGCATTTTTTCCAAATGGAAATTTAATGATTTTATATATTATAAAAATTCAAGCACAAAAAGTTTTAGAATATAATTATTTTCAAGTTGATCTTTCTTTTAAAAGAGTTGCAAATAAAGATATTAATGAATTAGAATTTAATATTTATGATTAAAAATATTCAACAAGTAAGTTTATTTTTAATACTTTAGTTATATTATAATATATTAATTAAATTACTAATTTTTTTAAATTTAGCTTTATGCTTATGTAGAATTTTTACTACTGTAGCTACTTCTGAAGCATATAAAGAAATGTTTAATTCATTTTTTAATTATATTGAAATATTAACTTCTCAAAAACTTCAATTTCAACATATTCATAATACAGGATTAGGCTGTATTATTGTTGATTTAGATTTAGCTAAAGCAAAAGGTCTTGCAAAAGCATTAAAAATAATTGATCCTTCAAAAAAAGGAAAGAAGCATTTAGAATATATTGTTAAATCATGTAGAGTTCATTTTCAAAGGTAAATAAATAATTTATTATTTATAAATATAATATTAATAAATTAATTTTTTTAAATTTTTAATTAAATTTTTATTTAATAATAAATATTTTGTAATAGAAATATTCATAATAGCAAATATTCTGAAAGAGCAAAAGCTTTAATGAGAGAATTAATTAATCAAACAAGTAAAGAAAATATTCAACAACTTTTTAAATCTTTAGAAAAATTAAATGAACCAAAAATTCAAGTTAAGTTATTTAATTTATATAATTTTTTAAAAATAATTAATCTTATATTATTTTAAATTCTTTGTTTTTAGATTGGATTTCATTTTATAAAACTCCTTGGATATTAGCTTCATTAACAGAAGCTTATACTAAAATGCCAATTAATTTATGGAATTCAACTCTATTTGATACAAATATTGCAGAGTCTGTGCATGCATCTGTTAATAGAGAAGGAACAAAATTAAAACTTAGAACAGCAATTATAAAGTAAGTATTATTAATTTATTAATTTATTAATTTATTTAAAATAAAAATTTTACTAATTTAATTTTATAAGAGGATGAAATTTTGATTTATTGGCTTATAAAAGAATTGGAATACATAATCAATTTTCAATTCCAAAAACACATAAAGATACTAGTATAACACAAAGAAAATATAATGCAAATAAAAGAAAAGGTAAATATTAAAATTATTTTTTAATTTTTTTAAAAATTTTAATTTAAATTAATTAATTAATTAATTATTATTTAAGGCAAAAAAATTACAAGTATTAAAAATCAAAAAAGTAGTCAAAGAAATGCACCTATTAAAAAAAAAGCAAGAACTAGAATTGGTTCAAAAAATATTGAAGAATTATCTTCAAATTATGCTGAGGGTTCAAAATCAGTATTAGAAAGAGAATTGGCTTTAAAAGAAAGAGAATTGGATATCTCTATTAAAGAAAGAGAAGTTGAAATAGAATAGCAAAAGCAAGAAGCTGAAATAGAATTTGAAAAGAAAAAATTAGAGAATGAAAGAATTAGATTAGAATTGTTTGCTAAAGAAATTGAATTAAAAGAAAAAGCAAAACAATTAGGTTCAGATAAATTAGAATTTAAATAATTATTTTTTGCTTAATTAAATAGCTGTAACAAATAAGCATTTGCAGAGCAAATGCTACATACTATTTGTCATATCACATAAATAATTGATCACACTCTTAATTAATTATTTGCAAAAGTATTAAAAAAATTTTAGGTGTACAAATTAAATAATAAATTTAAAGTGTACCGTACCTAGAAAAAAAATTTTTTTATTATGTACAGTTCATTAGAATAGTACCACTTAGTACTCTAATATTTTGCGTACCTAGTGGGTACAAAAAATTACTAGGTACATATAAGTACATCAGTAATATACCATACCCAATACCCAAAACTGTACCGTACCCAATGGGGTAATACCTCTCGACAACCACCAAGTCAAATTCGATAAACTTTTTTTATTTGAATTCTATGCATTCTCAGAATTCAAATAAAAAATGTTCATTAAAATTTTCCCAGTGGCTGTCGAGATATCTTCGCTCAAAGTCTTAAAAAACTCAAACCGTCTATTAAACTAAATTTTTTTTATTCTTTGAGCGAAGATATCTCGACGCTCACCAAGTCAAATTCAATGAACTTTTTTTTATTTGAATTTTAAGAATATGTAGAATTTAAATAAAAAAGTTTATTGAATTTGACTTGATGATTGTAATGATATCTTCGTTCGAATTTTAAAAACTCAACGCCTATAAATAGAATCTGCGCAAAATTTTTTTTATTTTTGAGCGAAAATATCTCAGTAACTATCAAGCCAAATTTGATGAACTAATTTATTTTTTTTGAATTCTATGAATCTATAGAATTCAAATAATAATAATAAAAAAAAAAATCGACCCAGTAATTGTTAAGATACCTTCGTTCAAACATTTGCGACATTAAGTTTTTTTAAATATTTGAATGTTTATCTTGACAATTACCAAGAAAACTCAATAAACTTTTCTTTATTTGAATTTTATAAATTCTTGGAATTCAGAAAAAAAAAGTTCATCGAATTTGGCTCAATGAGTGTCGAGATATTTTCGCTCAAAGAATAAAAAAAAAAATTGAGTTTTGTTAAACATTTTGGTTTTATTTAAGACTCTGAATGCATAGAATTCAAATAAAAAAGTTTATAAATTTGACTTTTAGATTGTCAAGATATCTTTGCACAAAGTTCAAAAAAAAACTTTAATTTGTATGGGGTATGAATAACAAATTTGAGAGGTATGAATAGCAATTCCCTAATTAAATTCTACAGATAAAAATTTCTGATTTATTGGCTTGATAAATAGAATGTCTTTTTACTTATAATTAAACAAACTGATTTCTAAGGCTAAATACCTACTAAATACCCCTATCACTATATCAAGATCACGGGTATTTAGTAAAAGTACTCTGATCTGTATGTGTATAGGCGGAAACTCTGTTTTCACCAATACTCAACGGTTCAGGATATTTTTATTACGTATATGCCAACATGGATATTGTTAATGGAATAAATAACTCTTGTTAAAGGAATAATACATATCATTTATTATAAAATGCACCTATGGTGATTTTGCACCTATTATATATTTTTATATATTTTTCTAAGTTTTATAAGTTTTCTTTATACAAAATTTTTAGTATAAATTTTTATGTTTGGGTTAGTATTTAATGATAGAATTAAGGTTTAGGAAGGGTTTTTGAGGATATAGAGCATTTTTTACTTAAAGCTCGCATATTAATTAGTTAGCTAGTTTTTAAGATAATGCAACATAGGTGATAAAACACCATATGTGCGTTTTAGTAAAAGTGATACATATAATTAGATTATTTTCAATTATCATATTAAATGTCCAAATCTAATTACACATGCGCAAGTATTTTTATCCGACCCAGGGCATTAATAATAATAATATCTTGGGTCGTTGGGTATTAGTGGATTGATCCGGGCAGTGATAACGGAAATACGTACTGATACTGATCGGCCGCGTAAGCGGCTGATCAGTATCAGTACATATTTCTATTATCACTGCCCGGATCAATCCACTAATACACAGTAACCCAAGATATTATTACTTAATACCCTGACCTCTCACATGATAAAATACATAATTAGCTTATACATAATTAAGGCTTGATATAAAATGATATTAAATTATTTATATCAAATAATGTATCTTTCCTTTAAACATACCATTACTTAAAAAAAATAAAAAAAATATGAAACGTTCTTTTATTAAGGCTTCTGATTTTCATTCTACTTACGGTGATCCATCCAAAATTCATAAAAAATTTGAAAAACCATCTGCTGAAAAACTTCAGCTCTATAAAAAAAAGGCTGTACCTGAAAATACCCAAAAAAGTACATTAATATGGGCTAATCGGTTTAAAGATTACATCAATGACGTCCAACCTGATTTCAATCTTAATACTTCTGAAGATAAAGTAGCTATTGCGAGCCTTTTTTCTGAATTCATAGTTCAAGTAAAAACAAGAAACAACACGGATTATTCTTCAGAGTCCTTGTATGTCAGAATTAATGCAATCAACCGTTATTTGCAAACTACATTTAAGCATCAACCTGTTAATGTTCATATGGATTTTGAGTTCAAGGAATTTCGTGAAATTCTCCATAGTTGTATGAAAGAGTTAAAACAAACAACTTCATATCAAGACACAGATCCTCTAACTAATGAAGAAATGCAAATTATTTTTAATCATTTACAACTCTCTTGAAATAACCCTTGTGGGCTTTTATATAGAGTGTTTTTATGGATTGGATGCATTACGGCATGACGGGCTGGTTCTTATTATAAAATTAAATTAAAGGATTTGATTCCACGTGATGATGGTGGATTCGATTTGGTAACAATCCATGATAAAACGCATCAAGGTGGTTATTTTCACCATAGGCGTGCACATGAAAAAGCCAAGGAACAATATCATATTATACCACCTGATGAAGCTAACGAATATGGCCCAATTGCTGATATTAAACTTTATATGTCGAAACGACCTCCTAATGCAGATGAAGAATTTTTTCTTCATCCACTCATTGATTATTCTGGTATACTAATAATTATTTAAATTTTATTTATTTATTTATTTATTTATAATACTACTTTTTTTTTTTTTTTTTTTTTAAGATGACGTTTGGTACTCAAACCGTCATTTAGGTCGTGACAAATTATCTGGCTTTATGAAAGAAATTTGCTCCATTACAGGTATCAATTGTGCTGGTAAAAGAATTGTCAACCACTCTCTTTGCAAACATACTGCTCAAAAACTAAACGATGCTGGTGTGGATGTACAGGCTGCTATGAACATTACAAAGCATCGTACA
>CAJVPU010002369.1:0-10747 GCA_910591775.1 Dentiscutata heterogama | reverse complement strand
ATTGTGGATCTAAAAGATGAGCGAATGCTATAACTGGATAGAATATTTTTTTCCATCGATTTTCAAATAAAATTTTAAGTTGACTGTTTATTTCTAAAAGATAAAGTAATTACAATTTAATATACAATTTGAATATTAATTTTAATATACAGTATAAAATTATTTACTATCCGATTCTAACTGCTCATGATACCAAAGATAAAATAAAGCCAATTGTGGCGTATCAGCCTCAAATAGCGAAATACTAACAATTAATCGATCTAATATTAGAAGAAGATTTCTGATATTTTTCCAAAAATTTTCATTCTTAATAGTTTTATTGATTAATTCTGATAATGTTTCATGATTGTTGTATACCATTTCCGTGATTGTTAATTTAAGCGCAAGCTTATTTTGTTATAATGAATTGAGGCATGTTGCTGAAGATCCCCATCGTGTTTTAACTGGTAGCTTTAAAGACACTTGATGTTCATATGTTGCTGATTGGTGTCTACGTAAAATAGCCATTGGAATTTGATGTGATCGGAAATATAGAACAATTTCCTTAGCATTTTTTAAAATATTTGCACACCAAGAAATCTTTAAAATATCACCGATTAGAAGATTTAAGCTATGTGCTACACAACCTAAAAAAAACATTTTAGGATATTTTTGTTCTAGTATGCGCCATGCTTTCTTCATAACGGAGGCATTATCCGTAATTAGAGCTGAGATTTTAGATGGGCCAACTTCAATAATTATTTTTTCAAGATCTTTGGCGATTGTTTCATCATTTTGGTGAATTTCACCAGTTGGATATACAGTGAAAAAAACAGGTTTGGGAGTTGTCAAAATGTAATTAGTCCTATGCTGCTGTATTAAATCAGACCATCCGTCAGATACAAGGCATAAGTTTTCACTTTTGTCAATTAAGGCTTCAACTTCACATTTAGTATCTTCAAAGATAATGTCTAATAATTTTGTCAAAAGTTTTTTTTGACTAGGAAGTTTGAAAGCTGGTTTGGCTTTTTTCCATAAATCCTTTATAGGTTCCATTTCCGATAGTGATAAAAAAAGACCACATCGAAATATAGACTTTGCAAATGCTAATTCTAATGATTCTTGTTCTTTTTTTGAAATAGAATCGGCAGATGTTAATAAGGAAGCTGATGTTGATGTGCTTACAGATACTTCGTCATCACTTTCTTCGTAAGATTCTCCAAAATAATTTTTTTTTTGTATTAATGAAATTCTTGAACATTTTCGAAAATGCTTGCGAGCTTGTCTTAATGAATTGTTAATTTGGTCCCCACACTTTTTACATTGCCGTCTTTTTTGCTTATACCCAACCACGTGACCCGGCTGACTAAAGTGCTCCCATATTGGATCGGGTAATGGCATTTTAGCTATTAATTAAATCATCAATTATATATTCTAACTAAACGTTAAATAGATAAGCAAAAAAAGTTTAATATAATTAATTACCTTGACAACTTTTGTATGAAGAAGTCAATTGAATCGATACTTTTATTTTATTTTTTTTTTGTGTAAGAAATTTCAAGAATCTTAAGTATGGCGTAATGTTTAAATAAATACCAACAATACTTTTAACTTTTGGTTTGTGAGAATTCAATCTTCAGGATCTTGCAAGAAAACATTATCTTCTAAACGCAGAATTTTAAATTTATCATCAGAACGTACGTAAATATTTTCTCTAACGATTACTAATGTTCAATTTTATATACTTGGTGATTATCACTATTATTATCATTTTATGTAGTACGAGCACTTAAGTGCGCATCATGCTCATGAATGATTGCATGCATGCATGGCATGATGCCACAGTTGCCCATCTCTACTCATGATACAGTGAACAAAATTTAATGGATTTGATACTATTCGAATCGTCTCGTCAAGACGGATAGAACGGTACTAAAATTGCAAAATTTAAATTACTGGATTACGAGCTATTCGACATTTTCCAAAATCTGTTTAAATCGTGATATCTCGTTATTCAGTAATTTAAATTTAGCAATTTCAGTCCATTCGATCCGTCTTGATGAAACAATACGAATGGTATAAAAATCATTAAATTTTATTCAATGTATCATGAGATATAGTAAAATTTTCTAAAATAGGGCCCTTATATGTAATTATTTTACCCCGTATAATATCGTAATGTTGTAATATATAATTATGTAATGTCTCAATATAATATAATATCGTAATATTAATAAAAAGTAATCTATCTTGTGAGCGAAATTTGTTACGCTTGGTTAAACTGAAAGTAATAATATGTATATCAATACATACAATTTCTAAATTTACTTAACACAATAACTTCACAACCATAAGATTTGTGATTTTGCATCCTTGTGCCTTTTAATTTCTTTCGACCTTGTGACTCTGTGATCTTAAACCTTTTTGCGGTAAAAATGGTTGCGAGTGCAAAGTTGCGACTTTACAACAGTATCTCTATTAAAAATACTGTATTAATTTAGAATGCATTTTAGACTTATCAAAATAATAATAATAATAATTGCAGATAAAACTTTTGTATTGGTAGATTGTCATTACATAATGCTGTGAATTATTACAAAAATTCTTAACTTTCGAATGTATATTTAAGTTATTTAAAATATTAAGTCTTATTATATTTTGACAATAAACTTGCTTAATAATTAAGAATATAAAAAGAATAAGCAAGAAAACATGTTGTTTATTATATTTAAATATTTTCAGAAAGTTTTTTCATAATGGATTTAGCAGCATCATTGCTAGGATCCAGATTAAAGGATTTTTCAAAATCCAATATTGCATTTTCAATTCTGCCCAGTTTTTGATATAAAAGCCCGCGATTGTAAAACGCTTCAGCTTGTTCAAGTTTATCAACCACAAGTTTTGGCTTAAATCCATTCAATGTTGTAAACTCTTCCATTGCTTTTTCATATTCCTCTCTAGCGTAAAAAAGTGAACCTCGTTGCCAATGAAAATAAAGTTCACTAGGATCCAATTCGATTGCTTTATCCAAATCTTTTTGACTTTTTTCATATTCTTTGCATTTCAAGTAAGTTGCACCACGATATCCATGACAATTAGCATCATCAGGATTGTATTTTAATGCCTCATTTAAATCATGTAAAGCCTCAACATAGCAACCAAGCATATATAGGGCTACTCCACGAATATTCAAAACACTATAATCAGTTGGATCTAATTCTAATGATCGGCTCAAGTCAGAAAATGACTCGTCAAATTTGCCCATCAAATAATAAACTTGACCACGAATTTTTAAATCATCACTGTTTAATTCATCACGCAATAATTTGCTATAACTTGCTAGAGATTTTTCAAAGTTTTTCATTAAATAATTGACTCTACCACTAATTCTTAAAGTCTCAGTATCATTCTGATTAAATTCTAAAGCTTTATTGCAATCAGCCAACGCATTTTCATCATTACCTAAAAATAAATTAAGCATAGCTCGTAATCTAAAAACACTAAGTTCGCCATTTGGATTAATTTCTAAAAGTTTATTGAAATCATTTAGAGAATCTTCATATTTATCCATAATAAAATAAATATTTCCACGCATCTTCAATGCAGATTCGTTGTTTGAATCCATCTCCAAAACTTTATTTAAGTCGACAAGAGATTCATTGAAACGATTGGTAGAATAATAAACTCCTCCGCGTTGAAGTAATACAATCGAATTATTTGGCTCATGTTCTATTACTACATTAAAATCTGCAAGTGAATCATCATAACGATCAAGAATATTATAAATATCTCCTCGTGTAGTTAGTATGGGCAAATTAGCAGTATTTACTTTCAAATGTTTTATAAAATTTGTAAGAGATTCAATATTTTTGTTCGACATGCGTTGAATATATCCATATAAATCTGAAGCTATAGAATATTTTATATCGTACAATAACTTGTTTAATATTACAAGCAATTTTTCATATTGTTTTAGTGTATGACAAATGTCAACGCATTGTTTTAGCGCAAACTTATTATTTGGTTGTATTTCTAAAGATTTAGTAAAGTCTTTAAGAGATTCATGATAATTATCGAGAGCATAATAAACTTCACCACGAAGTCTTAGTGTAGGCGCATCGAGTGGATCGATTTTTAGCGCATTATTTAAATCGTTAAGCGATTCATGATATTTACCAATTTGCCGAAATACATCAGCACGGACCCTTAAGGCAAGAATGTCATTAGGTTCTATTGATAAAGCTTTATTTAAATCGCAAATTGCCGCCTCATAATTATTCAATATGCGATAAGTATCTCCTCGGTATATTAAGGTCATACGATCATTAGGATTAGATTTCAAAGATCTGTTAAAATTAATTAATGATCTTTCGAAAAAATTTGATGTATATTTTTCAATATCATGAGATAAAGTGTCTTCTTTTTCCAACTTGGACGCATGAATAAAATCATTTTTAGACTCTTTATATCGGTTCAGGATCTGAAATGTCCTTGCACGACAATTCAATGTAAAAATATCATCAGGCAAGATTTCTAATGATTTATTAAAATCTTCAAGTGCATTTTTATAATTTCTTAATGCATGGTTTGCTCTTCCGCGTGAAGTCAAGATTAATGAGTTATTTGGATCAATTTCCAAAGCTGCATTAAAATCAGAAATCGCATCTTCAAATTTATTCATAATAGAATAACTAATTCCTCGTAATAGGAATATTTCTGAATTATTAGGGTCAATCTTTAATGCATTATTAAAATCCATAATTGATTCTTGATTACGGTTCAAAGAAGGATATAATAATCCTCGCAGAATTAAAACAAATACATTATTTGGTTCGACTCTTAAAAAATTGTTCAAATTGACTATGGCAAGATCGAATTGCTTCATGCTAATATGAAGGCCTATAATTAAAAGTAAAGCATTCATATTATTTGGAACAATTTCTAATACTCTGTTAAAATCATTTATTGCTTTTTCAAATAGTTTAATGCACATATAAATTCTTCCACGATTTATGAATGCTTGCGTGTTGTTTGGATCAATTTCCAATAATTTGCACATGTCTAAAAGAGCCTGATCAGTGTTATTATTTAGAATAATATTAATTTCTGTTCGAATCATTAGAGCATCTACATTATTCTTATCAATTTCCAATACTTTATTTAAATCTGCAAGGGCTTGATCGTATTGATAAACTTTTAACGTATCTGTGTTGTTTGACTGACTTTGATTATTCAATAAAATAAAAATGGTATTAGCCCTGATTAATAATGCATCTTTATTATTCGTATCAATTTTCAATACATCATTTAAATTTGTGAGGGCATTTTCATATTGATTTAAAGCTAATAAAACTTTCCCACGAATAATTAATGCGTCAATGTTGTTTGAATCAATTTCCAATAATTCATTTAAATCCACAAGAGAATCTTCATTACGATCCATTGCAAAGTAAATAAGAGCTCGACCATATAATGCTTTTGCATTATTAGATTCCACTTTTAATATATCATTATAAATTGTGAGATGGTTTTCGTATGAACCAAAATCTTTTATTCTTGAATCTTCTAAAGGATCATTTCTTAAATAATTTTTCATCGGCGTAGTTAGGTCTTGGGAATTAACTAACTAAAATATGACCATGTCAATATATATTGCGTAGAAATTAAATCCAATAATACAGAAAACTTTTCAATTTATTTATGAACTTTTTGTATTCATCATAACAAATTTTACAGAATATTTTTTTAATGCTTACCTTTGACCAATTGTGAAACGAATGAAGCCAATCCATTGTGTTAAATGACAGATGAAGAAGGGATGTATTTACTGAGTACGTACGTACGTACTTATTAAGTGTATCATTACTAGTATATGTAACACAAATTAATCTTTATATATTGTGTGTAACTTAGAATGATCTATAAAATAAGATATGTGCGTAAAATTTTAACGTTCTCAGCTATTTTTTATAGACCATGGATTCCAGGATTCGTGCAGGTCTTTTCGTGAATATAATTCGTGAAATGAATATCATTTTTGAAAATGATAGCAACTTTTATATTAATGCTCAAAATTTTATCCAAGATAACGAGCAACTTTACCCACAAGAAAAACAACAACTAACAACAATCAATGATAATCATGAATTAAATGCTTTGTGTATTCACTGTCAGTCAAAATTGTTTGCGAGCTATTCTTGCGCCAATTGTATTCAACAGTACTTAATAAATAACTTTGTTAATTGGAGTTCTGAAGATAAGATTATTGATACAATAATAAAATATTTCCAAATTTCATATTCTCATGACCCAACTAAAATTATTGAATGGTTTCCTTATGAAAACTTTGAGTATGTTGTAAAAAAAGCAGTAGGCGGGGCTGGTGCTATCTATTTTGCTACCTTGAAAGGCACTATTTCTAATTGGGACTACTATAATAAAAAGTTTATAAGAGATAATCAATCCACAAAAGTTGCATTAAAAAGTCTATTGGCTTCTAATAATGAATACGAAAACTTTCTCAAAGAAGTAAATAAATTATTATCATATTGTAATCGAAAATTTCCAATCATACTAATATTTTTTTTAAAATTTATTTTTAGGTATTAATTCATATCACTCTTACGATAGAAGTTGAAAACCTTATTTCATGTTATGGGTTAACTAAAGATCCTGAAAATGGCAAATTTATGATGGTTTTGGAGCGTCAAGATGATGGTGATTTAAAATCTTTTATAAATAACATTGATATTACTCATACTTGGAGGGAAGTATTTACTTTTTTAAATGATATTTCTCGCGGACTTTATGAAATACACAAACGTAATATGATTCATAAAGATCTTCATCCTGGTAATATTTTGTTCAGTAATGGTGTATGGAAAATTTGTGATTTTGGATTTAGTGAACCTGCTAATAAAAGCTCGGAAATTATTGGTGTGTTACCATACATAGCTCCTGAGGTTTTACTTGAAAAAAATTATACATCAGCCGCTGATATATATAGTATAGGGATCATAATGTGGCAACTTATAACCAAATGCAATCCATATGAAGATGAAAAATATAATAATGAAATCCAACTTGCAATTGATGTTGTTTATAAGGGTCATCGTCCTATCGTTAAGTTTGAATTAAATTCTGATTATGAAAAAATGATGAAAAGATGTTGGGACTCTAATATTTCTAATAGGCGTAGTGCATCAGAACTTTATATTTTCTCTAAGGAGAATTTAAAAAAAATTTTTAAAAATGAATTTTTTACGTCAGAATTAAATATTAATTTTGACTTGAAATCCACTCATACAACAAATATCTTTCAAGCTCCTAAACATATTGACACAGGTATTTTATTATTTTTATTTGTTTACTGCTTATAACAATAGTACTTATATACCTCCATTATTACTTCTTATATGTAGAAAAAATTAAGACTATTAAATATGATGACAATAATTATGACAATAATGATGACAATAATGATGATTATGAACAATTTATTTTGCCACAACATTTAGAGTATGATTAAAATACCTATGCTATTTTTATTTTAAATTTATAGTTCAAAGATCTCAACAATAACAAAAAATTAAAATTTAATAAATAATGCAAATTGTTAAAAGGTTTAAAAATTTCATATAAATAGATTTTGTAAAATATATATATTATATCCTTTATTTATTAAGTACTACTTTAGTTATATTACTATAAGTTATGTATCTGATGACTCTCTAGACAGAAGGGTAACTGACTGTATACATTTTAGGTTCGAATTATGAAATTAATAAATTTGATATATTAATCATTTATAAATTGTCTATATCATATTTGATTTATTTATTTAGACATGTTACAATAATTACAATTTTTAAGTAAATTACAATTACAAATTTAAATATAATTAATTAATTGGATTTACTTCTAATTTATTCTAATTTTATTGCAATATTCTAATTTTGGATTGTGTTTTTATTTCAAAATCGATATTATTCCAACAAATATCTACATCTTTCAGGGAATTGTTCTTGCAGAATGCATCTGCTAATGCTTTTCCTCTTTCTAATTCAAGTTCATTCGATACAAGATTCAAAGAGGTCAGTGTGGTGTTCTTGCAAAGTACACCTGCTAATGCTATTCCTCCTTCTGATCTAAGTTTATTCTCTTGAAGATTCAAATCTTTCAGCGTGTTATTTTTACAAAGTGCATCTGCTAATGCTTTTCCCCTTCTGATCCAAGTTCATTATAACTAAGATCCAAAGATGTTAAGGTGGTGTTCTTGTAAAGTACATCTGCTAATACTTTTCCTCCTTCTGATCCAAGATTATTCAAACCAAGATTCAAATTTTTCAGCGTGTTGTTCTTGCAAAGTGCATCTGCTAATGCTTTTCCTCCTTTTGATCCAAGATCATTAGATCGAAGATTCAAAGAAGTCAGCGTGGTTTACTTGCGAAGAGCCTTTATTAACTTATCACTCTACATTTATTAAATGAAAAATCTCAGATTGAAGCGCTTTTTTGATCTTCAGGGCTATATTTGTTGTTTCTAAGAATTTCTTCAAAAAGTTCTAATGATTTCAGAAATTTGCCTTGCTCAAAATATTCGTATGTTTCTTTTCTCAAATTCAAGGATACTGGTGATCTTCCGCTTGAAATTTCCCAGAGGATTAGTCCAAAAATGTAGATGTCGGATTTTTTATCGCGTTTATATTTTAGGTTCGATAAAGCATTTTGGTTCGATAAATGCCGGCATTCCATGAACGATTGAATTAGAAGTCATTTCATTCATCTGTTTTGATAATCCAAAATCTGCAATCTTTTGGTTGTCTTTATAATTAAGATATTTTTCGAATACTAAAATATTAAAACTATTAGTGATTAAAAACATTAATAAATTAATAAAGTAAATATAAAATCAGATAAATTTACACTACTTGCAAGATCTCTATGAATAATATTATTATCATGTAAGAACAAAAGTCCAAGTGCTATTTCCTTAGCAATATATAGTTTATCTGTCCATTGTAATCTCATAAAATTTGTCTTTAAGTATTCACGTAAAGTTCATTCACTAGCGTATTGTAAGTCCATATTATAATATCCGTTGTTATCTATATATTTTTAGTAAATTTTTGTTTAGCATGATTACTACTTGATGCCCTCAAAAAATTATAAATCGTTTGTTTACCTTTTGTGATACCAAAGAATGTAATAACCTTTGTTGACAAGAAATTCATCGTAATAATTTAAGCTAAATATACGAATTAATAAGTATTTATTATTCTATAGTAGGATATAATTAAAGCTTTAATATAGTAAATATTACTTCTTTAATAAAGTCTTTAATTGTTTTTTCATCAACACTTTTATCGACTCTAAGACATTTAAGAGCAACCGTCTCTCCACTCATATTTGTAAACTTTCCAAAACCTCCAAAGCCAATCAAAATTGGGTTTGTAAACTTATTATAGTCGATGTAATTAATATGCCCATCGGATATAACGTTTCAAGCCACTCTGATGTGTTTTCCATAGCTTTTTATACATAGTAGGTATATAGTCAAGGGTATAATATTTATTTATTAGGAAAAGGTTGGGAAAATAAAAGTTAGAACCTATCTTACCTTGGGTAAAAAGGCAGGGTTCATATATCTTTCAAAACTCTATATAATTACTAATTATAGTTTGTACTATTGTGTTATTGTATTAACAAAATACATTAAAGGGACTTACCAAAGAGACTTGTCAATGGGACTTGTCAATAGGTCTGTGTCACGGGGGTGACAAATTGTTATTCATCACCTTCTATCTATTATAGTTATATACCTTTAAATTTAAATAACTTGTTAACTATTAATCCAATTAACAAGCAGTAAAAACTAAACTAAGAAAATTGATATTAGGGATTCTATTGGTGAAATTAGATTTGTACTACAATTAGAAATTACATAAAGTTATTTAATAAAAATTTTAAAATTACTAATAAAATACTAATATACTACTAATATAACAATACAATAGATTAAGAATTTCAGAAATATAAATATGCAATTCTTAATCTATAATTTCTTGCATTTCAAAAATAATATCAAAAGGTTTTGAGAGATAACTCTTTCTGACAATTACTTGGTATCAAAATTTTAGAAAAAACTAACTTATAAAAAACAAAAAAGCTAGTATATAATAAGATAAAATTGAGTTTTAAAGTCAAACCATAAGACAGCACTTATTGTTTAAAGATAGTTCTCATGCATTACCTGCTGATAGTCTCAGAGTTTATTACTTACTATGAGGATGTTACTTGTTGTTTAGAAGTAGCTCTCATATACTACTTGCTAACAGGTTTAGAGTTTATCACTTATCAAACAAGAAGCACCTGGCTCCAAGTTAAATATATTAAATTTTTTGCTAGTGAAACAACCCTCTTTAATATCTAAAATCTTTATACAAGTAGTTTTTTTTTTCCACTTTTCTACCACTTTTCAGCCTTTCAAAATTTTTGACAAAAAGTAGATAAAACAGCTTACTCTCTCCAAAAAATTAGCATTAGTTATATTTATCTAATTAAGATATACTAAGTACAGAGCTATAATATTAGATGGACCCAATGCCCAATCTAGAAGATATCTGATATCAGTCACATGTCTAAAAAGAACTCTAAATATTAAGGTAAAGCTTTATAGTAGAGATATATTAAAAGTTACAATTTAGTATATAATTTTTTAGCCTTGCACAGGTTATAATAGTGCACTCTTCTTAATTGTATATTGTTAT
>CAJVPU010002368.1:0-10747 GCA_910591775.1 Dentiscutata heterogama | reverse complement strand
TATATATTTTCTTTATATATTTTTTTATTATTTTTTCTTCTCTTTACTTTTTTAATACTGTATTATAACTATATAATATAAACATAAAACAATTTATTAAATAAAGTTAGTTGGGAGTATACATCTAAGATCTAGAGATAGGACGTTAAAGGTTTGGGTAACCAGGCCATGGGTGGTCTCCACAATATTAGCCACCCCCATACCTACTCTTAATAATATAATTCAAAAAGTTAGTATCTCTAATATTGAACATACTTTTAATACATCTTTACTTCTTTCTAATATAAGTACTACTTGAATTAAATCCTGGTTATCAAAAATCTGGTTTCTTAAACTTACCAAAGAAATACTTCTCTTATATTATTAAAAGATAAAAAATTATACTCTTCTATTTCACCTTATTTAGCTAGCCAAGAACAATATAACAATATCTCTCTTCTCTCAAATTACAACTTACCCCTTTTTTATTATTGAAAATACACACTTAATCTATAATATACTTTCCCCAACTCCCAACAATCTAACAATTAATAGTCTTAAAAATAACAAAATCCTATTTATAGAACAAATTACAATAGCTAATAACAACTCCTTGCTCTTTTGGAACAATATTTATCTTTGCATAAGTAAAATTTTCAGAGGTTGTCAACCCTCATGGTTTACTCTCCTTCTCCAAATGATATAAACAAACTCCCTTCAAAATACATGGCCACACCTCAAACTACCCTCTATGAATTGTTTTATTAATACAACCAATCTAATATCTTCCCTTTCAAATTATTATTTAATAGTCAATATACTGTCTTTCTTCACCAAGATAACCCCAACAAATTATACCATATGAAGTTAACCAACATGAGGAAATATTTATTGGTCAAACAAATCTAATAGAATCTTTTAACACATTATTACACTTTAAATCTATAATTCTTCAATATAAGCAAATCAAGTTTAACAAATCTTGCTTACAAATTGACTACAAAGAAATTTTAGCTATAATTGATATTTCAAATAACCTAAATTTTTTCTCTAATCCCTCCTTTATACCAACCTCAAATTAATCTCCCTTCTCATGAAATACAACTAATTCATCATATTATCAAATCTCCTTATTCTCAAAATCAATTAACCCAAATCTACAACAATATTCTAAATTTAAACACACTTAGTCTTTGATTTTCGTCTAATGCCTCTAAAACTCCAAATATACAAACTGGCATAGGCTGGGTATGTGAAAACAACCTATCTATTAAATTTAATACAGCAATTCACCCTTCTCCCAACTCTTCTCAGGCTAAATTAATAGCAATTATTCCTCTTTTACTTGCTTTACCAACAAATGCTACTGCTAGCATTTATATTGATAATATATTATCAATTAAAAACTTAATTAATACCTTCTCCTTCAAACTTATTCAAAACAAAAATTGGGACATTGTCCTTATTATTAATTCTATCAAATCTACAAAAAATATTACTATTCTGTCTATTAAAGTTAAATCACATTCAACTAATTCTCTTCATAACCAAGCTGATCTCTTGGCCAAACAAGGTTCTAATGAACCTATTTTAGAAATCTCTCATACATATTTCAACCTCCCTACTCACTTTCTTTGGAATAATTATACTATTCTATTTAAAGCGCGTATCTTTATTAAGAACATTAGTACAATTCAAGAACTTCTCTCTTGGTCCTCGTTAAAATTTTTTAACAACTATACATCTAATATAAACTGGAATCTAACTTTTAAAATACTTAACTTCTTAGAATACGATTCTCATAAATACACCTTTTATATCAAAATCCTGACAAATAACCTCCCAACAATGCAAAACCTTAATATCCGCTATCCAAATTTATATACAATGACAAATATTGCAAATGCTCTTCAACCGAAGATATCCTTCACATACTTCTATGCACAAAAAATACTAAAAATATCCAACAATCACTTTTTAATATAACCAATAACACGCTTCAACAATAGCAAATTCACAACTTAGTATATTTCTTTACTCTATAGGATCTTCTCAAAAAAACAAGTGCAGGGTTAATCAAGTTATATCTTAGTTTTTTTGGTACAGCAATTATAGAGACATAACAACAAAACTTCAGAACCAAAGCTATATATATTAAGATTTTGTCAAAATATGATTAATAAAAAAAGTTATTAAAAGAAAGTTGGTAACTTCATTTAAAACAAGGCAAAACATATCAAATTATACCTGGCAAATTTGATATCACAAAATTAGAAAAAAGAAATAAATTCAAAAGTGTGATCTCTAATATTTTAACAACAGCATATAACAGCTTTCTTTTATGTTAACTTAAAAAGTACAAAGTTCAAGCAGTCCATATTCTAAGTAATAGCAATGGAAATCAAAGGAAAATCTCCAAATCACTAAAAACTATAGCATTTACTACTTTAATACCAAGCTTATATAGAATTCAAGTATAGAAAATACAAAAAAAATAACTCCCTTAGCAGCCCATTTGTGTATAAAAAAGAAGTTAAAAGCTCATACAAAGAAAAAATAGTACTAAATAAAACAGAAACACAGAGTAGAAAAAATATGTGAAACATATACATGTAAACAAAGTATTTAAAATCTAAGTTTTAGAATAAATATTAATAAACAGAAAGAAGTTAATAGAAGCAATAGCAACCTCAAATTTCAAGTTAGAACTAAAAGACTCTTAAAAGATATTAGTAATAAATGTGCAAACAGAATAGAACTAGAGGAAAAAAAGAGAAAAAACTTAAAGAAAAAAAAAAAATATAGAAAATGTTAATCAAACCTTATTGCTTCAAAAAATATTAAAAAGACTAGATATACAGTGCGGGACAGCAAGAGACATCCAATCTATACATATAGGTGCCAATTTTTGGTGCTTATATAATCAATTCTGATTGGCTAATTTTTGAGTAATTGATTTTGATTGGTTAAAAACCTATATATGTTTTCTTTTTTTTAATATTAAACGCCAATTTTTTGAACTTATATAAACTTTAATCTCTTATAACTTTTTTAAACCAAAGAATAAAAAAAAATCCTCTGACAGAAATATAGTTTATCTAAAAATCTATCAATTTGTTAGAGGGTTTTTTGATTTAGCTTGTTTTAAAAAAGTTATAACACTTTAAAGTTTTATTAATAGATGTTAGATGTCTCTTGCTGTCCCATACTGTATTAGAAAGCAAACTAACAGTTTCTTCTAATATAGGAGAAAATCTTCCAAATTTCTTTTAAAAGTTGTTATAGGTGTTATCAAGAGTAGAAGCAAGCTTATTAGCTTGTACAAAAAAAACAAAGAAATGAACAATATATTTAATTTTTAAATAGCATGTTATAACATTAATAGAATTAAAAGTAAAAGACATATTAAATTAACAGGGCTATTAGAATAGGCAAAAAAAAAGACATTAGTATAATAGGAATAGCAAAGTCAAATATAACAAATAAAGAGAGACAGTATCTGGTCAAAGAAGTTTCAGAAAATAAGTTTATATGTTTCTGGTCAGATGCAAATAAAGACAAAAAAAAGGCTCAAAAGTAGGATTATTAGTAAGAAAGGACTAGGCAGAATACACTGCAAAAGTCATATACATAGATAAATATACTGTATAATAGAAATAACACTCTTCTTTAAACAACTAGAGATAACAATTTTAATGATATATATTTTATCAAATAACAAAAAGCAGAAGAAGAAGATACAACAACAAGTTATACAAAGATTCATAAAAAGAAAAATTGTTTTACAGTTTATAATAATGAGAAACTTTAACTATACAGTAGATTTAGAATTAGACCGAATAAGTAATAGTCCAATAGCAAACAAAAAAAAACTACCATTACATAAATGTTTAAAAAATCAAGATTTTTATAATATATTTCAAATCCTAAACCCATATGCCAAAACATTCACATATTGCAGGTATGGCAGCTAGTGTAGAACCCAGGTGGACTACTTAAATTAGATACTCAAAAGGTATACGTGTGGCTAGTTGTATTCTCGTGAATCTGATGTAATATCGTAACTATCCGAAATAAAGCTCATGCCAATGGCCTAAGTGGTCACCTTTAATATTAAAAAAAAAAAAAAAAAAAATTAATCTAAAAATTAATAGTTTTCTTGTTATTAAAAAAACTTGGGTAGGGGACAGATAAGTTATTTAACTAGGCTGCCAAATTCTTTTAACTTAGAACTAGTTAATAATTAAAAAGTATAGTTTTAGAAAGAATTTCTATAGTAAAGATTTTTAATTATATTTGTGTTATAGAAGCACCCAATGTAACATTACACCTCCTACTTTCTATTTAGTACTATTATTAAATTAAACAAATAAAATAATTCTAGTTAGGATAGGTTGAAGAAAACCTTAAAATATTAATCATGATATTATAGAAAACATGTTGTTAGAGAGAAGCCTTATAAATACTATTTTTCAATAGCATCATGTAGATCTATTAATTGTAAGTAAGGTTTATATAAGTTTGTTTGGTTAGTAAGTAAAGATATAGAGAATTTAATATGCTTAGTATTGGAAATAATATTTTGAGCTATTTCCTATTGATATTGAAAAGCATTGCATTTGATCTATATTTCATAGTAGAACCAATGTAGAAGATTATTAAAAAGATTAAAAAGTATAGGCTTTGTTTGTTTTTTAATTAAGGATTTAATATTTTGATATATTGTTTTAGAGTATATTTCTAGAATAGTAGGAATAAGAAAAGTATATTGTATATTTAAGTTATTGTTTGTTAGTAATAAAAGGGTATTAAGAAGTATGGTGGGTTGAATAAATATAATTTGAAGTTGTTAAAGTGTATTAGTAGTTATATTTATAAGTGGTTGTTGAATATTTTCTGTATTTTGGAAGTACAAAAAAATATGAAGAAAGTTTTTAGTCAGAGAACATTTGCAATATTTATTTGTTGTATATAGATTTAAGTAGCAAATATTAAGATTATGTATTGTTAAAAGATTATTTATTAAGATTTTAATATAGAAAGAGTATTTATGAGAATTATATTCTAGAGAGTTAAGTATCTTAAAAGTCAGATTCTAGTTTATATCGGATATGTAGTTATTGAAAAGTTTAAGAGATGACCAAGATATAAGTTCTTGAATTGTGATAATATTTTTGATAAAAGAGTATACTTTAAGTGTGATAATATGATTGTTCTAAAAGAAATACATAAGAAGATTAAAGTATATATAAGAAATTGTTAAAAGAGGTTTAATAGAGCCTTGTTTAGCTAGCAGATTAGCTTAATTATAAAGAGAATTAATTAAGTATGATTTAACTTTTATAGTATTAATAAAGATATTCTTGGTAAATTTAATAGAGTAGATAATAGAAATTATATTCTAGTTTTTAGTTTAAATAAGTTTGAGAAAAAGAGGTTAAGTAAATTTTTAATTAATAACAAGCTATCTGTGAGAATAGTGATAGTAGAGTTAATTGGAATAACAAGTAGAAGAGGAATGATTGCTATTAGCTTAGCACAGGATGAGTTAGGAAAAGGAGCAATTGCTATATTAAATTTTATAGATAAATTATTTTTACAGATCTAGCCTATGCTAGTTTGTATATTGGTTGTTTGAAGATTTTGGATAGAGGCATTTGTGACAAATTGAAGATTAGTTAAATTTAAATCTAGTATATTATTGTGTATTTAAATAAGTTGATTTTGATAATAAGAAAATTTAATAATATAATATATTAAGTTTATTTTATGAAAATGAATATTAATTTGTAGTTAACAAGAAGGAAAAATTGAAGATAGGTTAAGGTTATTAGCAATATTAATGATAGCAAAAATTTCTTTGTGATTAATTTGTATTAGAGAATTGTTAAACTTGATTTGTTTATATGGAAGGTTTATAGGTTTTGAATTTGGTAGTGGGTTAATGGATTTTATTAAACTTGTTTAACTTTTAAGTAGTTTTGCTAATTGATCAATTTTATAGATTAGAGTTTGTTAATATTTGTTATGATGTAAGAAAAATATTTTATAGTTGTTAGGAAATAGTTGGAATAATAAGTTTATATTTAAGAAGGAAATTAGATTAGTTGTATTAACAAAGCTATTTGTAAAAGATAATTAAAGTTATGGCCATATAACTTGAAGTGAATTTGTTTGTGTTATTTGTAAAAGTTGGATAAACTATGAAGGTTGGTGATCTCTAGTTGCTTTGTTTGTATAAAGATAAATATTATTCTAAAGAAGAAAAAATTTATTATTTGCTATTGTAATTTGTTTTATAAATATAATTTTGTTGTTTTTAAGACTATTAAATATAAGATTATTAGGGGTTGAAAAAGTATATTATAAATTAAATAAGTATATTTAGGAATAAAAGTGAAGTAGTTTGTAATTTGAGAAGATAAGAATATTGTTATATTATTTCTTGCTAGTTAGGAAAGGTAAAAGAGAAGAGTATAGTTTTGTGGTTTTCTAAAGTATATGAAAAGTGTTTCTTTAGTGAGTTTTGGGAACCAAAATTTTGAAAACCAGGATTTAATTTAGAGGATACTAATATTATAAAGAAGTAAAAAAGTATTAAAAGTACATTCAATATTAGATATACTAACTTTTTTTATTATGTTAGTAAAAGTAGGTAGATTGAAAGTAAGTGGGTTAGTAAGTGATATATTATTAGTATTTTTAGCTAAAGTAAGCATCTTTTTTGTTTGTATAGAAAGTAGTTAGGAGAGTTTAGTCTATATTTTTTTGAATGAGAATAATTTGGAGAAGATATTTTAAAGAGAGTTAAAGTATAAAATTAAAAAAAGAGAATATTTGAAAAAGTAATAGTTTTTTATATCTGATAAGAAGAAGAAAGTTTTTTACTTTGTTGTATAGTGTATCAAGAGTTGGTTTAGCTAACTCTTTACTATCATAGAAGATATTTAGATATCTAATTGTGTCTTCAGATTTTCTGGAAGTAATTATTTGATTATTATAAGAAAATGTATAATTTAATATTTTGGAGTTTTTAGAATAAATATGAAATAAATCAAATTTGGATGGGTTGACTTCAATATTATTAAGTTTGTACAAAGCAGAAGCATTATTGAAAATATTTTGTAGAGTTTCTGGATATTTACAGTACTATACTGTATTATCTATATATGCTAGTGGTAATATTGTAATAGTAATTAGAGATATATTTGAGATTGTTTTAAGTAGAGAGGATAATAAAATTTTAAAAAAAGAGCCATTATATTTTTGAGATATAAAAATAAGAATAGAATCATAATAGATTTACTATAACAAAAGAGAGTAGGTTTCTCTTTGTTCAATACCAGATTTAATCTGAATTAGTAATATTAACCTGTAAGCTATAATTACTTTAGCTAGTCAGAAAGTATATAATTTAGTTATTAGTTTGATACCAAGAGTAGAGATACCAATTCTATGGCAAGCATCTTGTAGCTATTTAATATTAATTCTATTAAAAGTTTTGAACATATCCTGAAATAGTATCTATACTTCTTTGTTGTAAGAAATATAATATTTGATAGTATTGTATAGGATTTGAATTGGCATATATGTTAAGAAGTTTTTAGAAGTTGCAAAGTTTAAATTTAAAAAAAGGTTGTTTGATAAGATTATTTTGTCTAGGCAGTTAGTAAAGATTTTGATAAAGATCTTTTTAAGAAATTCAATAATAAATATAGATTAAACTTAATTAAGTATAAAGTTCTAGTTAGATTTTTTTAAAATAAGAAATATGTTTGAAGATTTTTATTTTGTTGAGATTTTTTGTAGTTAAAAACATTTGTTAATAAAGAATTCAAAGATGTTTTGTGCTAAAGAGCTAGCATATTTAACATGTTTATAGCAGATTTTTAAAAGTTTTGCTACTTTTTGGTTTGGAAGATTGAAGACTATTCTAGACTATTTCTGATTTGTAATTGTTTTAAACAGTTTATTATAATTAGGTTTGAGTTCTAGATGTGGTTGGTAAAGTTGTTGAAATTTAAAAGAAATTAGGTATAGAAGTTTTTCTAAAAAGTATTTAGAGAAATAGTTATATATTTGATTTAAGATTTCATTGTATTCTGTTAATAATGTATTGTTAAGTAAAAGTCAATTGATATTAATGTTGTTATATTTTTCAAAAATATTTTTATAAAATAGTCTAGGTGTTTTTATAAAGATTTTATTCTGGTTTTTTTATTTTTTATTTAATTTCATTGTATAAGTTTTGTTAATATTGATGATTAAGGGAGGATTTAATAAGTTAAAATTCATTTTTGATTTGAATATGAGTTAGATACTTGGTTTGGAGTGAGTTTTTAGAATATTGAATTAGATATAGTAAGTTAAAAAAATTAGATAAGTAGAAGTGGTTTTTAAAAAATTAAATTTGTTTGTATTTGTAAAAAAGTGGTGATCGTTTGGGTGATAGAGAGTTTTGAATTTCTTTAATTGTTTTGATTTTATTGAAGAGAATGTGTTTGTTAACTGCTTTAATTAGAACTTTATATATTTGGTTTTATATAAGATTAAGTTGATTTTTGGTTTGTAATTGATTGGATTTTAAGAAAGATATATTAAAGATTGTGTAAAGTTTAAAAGGCATAGTCATGGATAGTTTTTTTTGAGCAATTCTTTTAGATAAAATATTTTCTTTTTTATTATTTAAGTGGTTTGGCTTTGTTAAGAATAATTGTTATTTTTAGAGTTGTTATATAGTGGTTAGATTCTTGTAGCATATTTGAAAAAATATCGATATATTTAATATTAGAATCTCTTTTGATATTAATTTCATACAAAATGATATTTAATTTTGTATAAAATGATATTCAATTTTGTATAAAGAGATATTTAATTTTGTACAAAATTATATTTAAATTCATACAAAGTAATATTCAAATCTGTACAAAATAACAATTAAATAAGGTTAACTAAATTATAAAATCTTGTAATATAGTGGTTCAATGTAGAAGATTTTGTATTATTCAAATTGTCTTATCAAGAGGATTTGAATAGTACTAAAATTTTCTATATTGGATTATTATATCATAAGATATTGTAATTAAATCAAACTTATTTTAATTGTTATTTTGTATATTACTTTGTATAAATTTAAATATCATTTTGTATATAATCGAATATTACTTTGTATAAAATTAAATATTATTTTGTATAAAATTAATTATCCTTTTATATAAAATTGATGTCAAAAGGAATAATAGATAGATTAGTTTAGATCTGATTAATTTAACTTTGAATATTTGCTTATTTAAATATATTATTCTCTTTCTATAGATAATATTAATACAGCTACTGCTTCTAAAATAATGATGTTCTTCACTAATAGTGGGCTATTTTTGGAAGAGAATAATGCAAGTAGGCGGGTAGAAAAGCCTATTTACATGGAGGATCAGGTTTATGATAGCCAGACCCAACATACAAGACAGGCTATAGTATCTTGCGTAGCTGTGAGAACTGAGTATATGGCGAGCGATTCTATAGAAGGACCCCAAAATGTCTTAGTTTATATTTCATCAAACCCTATTAAAACCTCTACCAAAAATATTTTTTCTCTAATATCTAATCAATCCACTATCCCCTCTATCTTTATAAATATCTCATTATCTACAACAATACTTTCTAAAACTTCTTCCCCAGAAGACTTAGACAATGATAATATATCTCCAACTACAAATACTCTCTTAGGTAAACTTAACAACCCTCCCTCTCAAACCTACTTGATCTCTTTGATCCTACAACATGTTACAACAAATTTCTTTCCTATTATAATCTTCAACCTCTACTCTCTCCACAAATACTTAACTTATTTACACAATATATTAAATTAAATTATTCAGATTACTTCTCTAAACAATATATTAAAATTTCTATCTTAACCAAAACAACTTCTACTCAAGAAGAACATATATATTTACTACATGAAGCTTCTTCTCTACCTAACTATTCTTTAATTTTCTTTAAAAACCTCTCTAACTTCCAAAACACTCATCTTAAATCCAACTATACTATATTTATACAATCTTCAAATCCCACCTCTATAATCAAATATACTTCTCTTCTATTAAAATAGCCTCTTTAAATATTAATGGCCTTAACTAATTTAATAAAAAACTCTCTATTCAGAAAACACTTTTCAAAAACTCTTGATATCTTAGGCCTTTCTGAAACACATCTCTCATCTCAAGAAGGTAAATTCTTTAACAACTAAATACCAAACTACACCAGTTACTAGAGCTTCTAATCTTTACTACATGTAGATATTTTTATCTATCGCAAAATTGCAAAACATATTGCTCGTATATATAACTATAATGGTCATATTATCTACCTTGACCTTCATTTTAAAAACATATCAATTTGTCTTTTACAAATCTATATTTCAACTCAGAAAAAAAAAAACCTTCGAAAAGTTATTCAGGAACAAATAATTGCTCTTACTCAAAATTCTAATTACAAAATAATAATTATAGATGACTTTAATAGTACTCCAAATCTAAGACTTAATCGTCTTCTACCAAAAAAATTCTCTATACCTAAATCACAACTAACCAAATTCCTTCAATGTTACCAATACAAAGATATATTTTGGTTCTTTTTTCCTGAAACTCTAAATTTTACTTTCCAATGAGCAAACACTCAAAGCAGAATAGACCAATTTTGAACTAATCTATCAATTACAAATATCAAATATACTGATATCTTAACAGATATTATAAATGAATCAGAC
>CAJVPU010002367.1:0-10748 GCA_910591775.1 Dentiscutata heterogama | reverse complement strand
CAACTCTGGTGTATTAGATGTAGTGTACCTCTTTGTTCCTCTAATGTATGACCTCATTGTTTTAAAGATTTTCATAGTAAAAAATAAATAAATTTATTAAATATTTGTTTTTTATTGTTTTTTACTGATTTTGGAATCGATTTATAATAGATTAATTATAATTAAATTATGTAAAAATGATCATATAAAATTAGGGGCAAATTTGCCACGAATTTACATACGAACTAAGGGATAGATATTTCTATTGAAATAATAAAGCAATTAATTCAAAGTCCTGATCAACTTCCTCATAAATCTGACTTGACAAATTTTCTTAACGAAAATTCTCCAGTAAAAATACTGCTTGCTCCTAGTCTTTTTTATCAAATTAGTACTATGGGTCCAGATAGTATAACTGAAGAAGAATGAGATACATATTTTATATTAAGTACAGAAGCAGAGTTTATATTTCTTTTTGCAAAACTTTTAGGATAGTTAATTTACCCTCCCTCATATGAAAAACTGAAGTTTCGTATCATTATTTGTGAGATTGTATTATTAAAAACACTTTAGAGTTATTTGGAAAACATAGCACTAGCTTACCAACTTTGAAATTTGATCACAATACCAACAAACAAACCTCAACAGGTAAATTAAATAATGTGATTGATAAGTATAATATATATTAACAAAAAAAATTCATAGGTCACAATTGTCTAGACATGGTTGTATTAGTGAGAAACATTTGTCCTTTTCGAGGTGAAGAAAAGTCCCGGGAAGAAGCAGGAAATCCTTCAAGTAAATTAGTTGATAAGATCAAAGATTGGGCCTATGAAGATGCACTATATATTTTTGCATACTATGCTATTGGCGCTCAAGTCACATTTGTTGCTTTGTATAAGCCTAAAAATAAGAAGAGAAAACTGAACATTTGCTTTGAACGAATTGCGGAGTTTAATTTAGGGCGTTTGTTAGATAAAATTCACATTATGAATTTCCTTTGAAATATTTATAAGTTTTTTTTGAGTTTTAAATTGTTATCACAAAGTACTAATTTATCATATAGTTATTTAGGTAGTATATTACCTATTATAGTGAATTTATACCCTACTAGGGATTCACCAGAATTTTAAACAATAATTCAACCAAATAGAACTATTATCGAACTTGGGTATGCGATTAAAAAAAAATTTGTAGACGAAGAACAAGTTGCATATTTAAAAGAAATTTATGAAATGTTACGTGTAAGTTTGAAATTTTTAAAAATTTCACCTTTTTTAGGAAACGCTCTAACTATTTATTCCTAACTATTTATGTAGGCAAATGATATTAGGTTTTCTGACAAATTAGAACATTCATCTACACATTCTATTAATTTGTCGCCACGTGGAGAACAACAAGAACCAAATGATCTCAAAGAATTACTGCAAGCATTAATTTGTATACTAACTTGTTTGAAGGTAGAGTTTGGTAATATTTTCAATATTATATATACATATCATATTTATACATTTTTATAATGTTCAAGTTGGATATGTATAAAATTAAGCCCAAACCGATAATGCACAGAGATGTTCAATGGCCAAATATTATTCACCATTACGACAGATACCAAAGATTTATTTTAATCGACTTTGACAATGCTACCTTTTCCCCTGCTGATGAGCCTTTAAAAGAATTTTCTGAAAGTGGTCATGCTCCTGCAATGCTGATTAAAAAGTATAATTATAAGGTTGATATATAGGGCATTAGAAACTTAATTGGTTCATATAATGTCACAGGCATCCTCCAGAACTTTTAAGCTTCAGCACAGATTTGTGTAAACATAATCCAAATAATCGACCAACTACTTCAGTTGCTCTCGATCAGGCAAAGGATATATTTTTAGAAGTGGTTATTTATAGCAGATTAATCTTTGTTTTTTTGTTCTTTTTTTAGTAATATATTTTAACAAATTTTAAAACTTTAGTGGTTTGCAAATGATAATTGGCTGGAAAAGATCGAAACTGAATAACTAGCTTAAATTTATAAAATATTATTAGCATATTACTAATAGGAATAATTATTTCACCAGGCTTTGGGTTCAACTATTCACTTCTCATTGCGAATATGTTGTATTATCTGTGTTCAAAAAAAAATAAAGTCTGCCCACATTTCGGGCTTTGTATTTAGCATGTGTTACATGTATGTGGTGTGACAAAGCATAAGTCGAATTTTATTTATATAATCGCTTTTACTTTTTCATGTGCATTTCAAGATTTTATTGTGTTGGTAAATATGATCGCTTTTACCTTTGTATGTGTATTTTGGAATTTATTTCAATTATTTGATATTGATGCCACATATGATCAAAAATTTTTCTGGTAAATAATAAAACGCCTTAGCAAAAATTTTTTGATATTTCCTAGTTTATATTTTTGTTCTGTATTTTATTTTTATTTTTTATATCAATAAAGCTGGCTCTGGTGGCCGATTTCGTATACATAATCAGTTTACTTTGCATGTGTATTTTATTTCGTGGATTTATTTATTATATTGATATCGATGACTATTAACATGCATATGATTGAAAATTTTTCATGGCATTGGCTTCATGATAAATTGAATATATACATATCTTAAATAAAAAATAATGGCAGATATACAACCCACAATAGAATCATTAAGAGAATTAAATTCTAGGCTTTTCCTAAAAATTGATGAATTAAAAAAGAAGTTTACAGAGATTGAAGCTAAGAATACTGAACTTAAAAGGGAGAAGACTGTATTCTTGGCTAAAGAAGCAGGACTCATTGCTAGAATAGTGGAATTAGAACAATCTGCAAAAGAAAATGCAGGGAATTCAAAGTTAAGAGATTCTGAACTTAACGAACTTAGATCCAGAGTTTTGAAATTAAAACAGAAAGAATTGCAAAATAGTAAAGAAACAAGTATATCTAAATCTTTAGTTAATGCCATCTCTACTAAAATAGAAAATTCTAATGATGTATCTTCAGAGATGATCTCTTGAAGTTAAAATGCTCTGGTATCTGATATATCTAAAAATATTTCAAATTCTGATGTATCTGGTAATGCCCCAAATTCTAATATTATTTAGGAATCTTCATCTCAACTAGAGGTTGGTTCACACAAATATTTTGCACTGCTTATTTGCACAGAGATTAAATCATCAGAAGACAAGGAAATAGATAAATTCCTGGGTTCAACATATAAAGAACAGGTTAGTAATAAGATAATCCAGAGCATTAAGGAGAAGAAACTTCTAGATCAAGGATTACTCTTAACTCCTAATAATAATACTCCTAATATTTTGCGTGAGCAAAGTTTAAGACAAAAAAAATGCCAAGAAATTTCTGTTATTAAAAATCACGAAAAATTTTCTGATCAAATTTTCAATATGTCTAGTAATAAAATCTCAGAGCAAAATATTAAACTTATCAATTCCCCTAATAAACCATTAACAAATCTAATTGTAGAACAAGAATTACAGCAACAGATTGTCATGTTAACTGGAGGTAATAATTCAGCTATAGTAGTTGAAAACTCAATGCAAGATATTGATATTTCTATCAATGATTTGTCTTTAGTTTCAGCGCAAACCATAGTATACATATTTTGAAAAGCGATTTGTTCTGGTCAAGATACAATTTTATATTGGTATCACTTTTCTGGAAAATATGACAGAAGAATAGATAAAGTTTCTGTTAGTAACAAAGTCAGTAAGAAAAAAGCAACCAGCTTAGTGTATCACAAAATTAAACAGCTTCTACCAGACATAACAGATGTGAATTTACAACATAAAGTTCTCAAATCTAGAAAAATTAGAACGCTTTTCAGTGTAGTAGGAATAGAAAAAATTAGACAAGTTTCATATAGTACAAATGCAATTTCTAGCCTCAGTTATACATAAATCCAAAATATTATAAATTATATTAATGAACAGATTTTTAATACAAATATTCCACTAACCAAGAAAACTTTGGAGGAAGATATTATAACTGAGGATGGCAAACAATCGCTGAAGACTGAGGTGGGTATACCTATTAAATCTTATGTTTCCCCAAAAAACTACCCTGAAATCAAAGTGAGTGCATCATTTAATCCAACTCGTGATCGTGCTTATTTTTGTAATAAAATATTGGGTTAATATCTTAATATATATAGAGAATTTAGTAGTAAAAAATTCGATTATTATATAATTATTGATAAATCATTATATCTAGTATACAAGTCAAGTCATAGAAATAAGAAAAGTATAAGAGGTAGATATGAAGCTAGATCTTATTTTATTAAATATAAATAACAAAAAATTGAAATAACTACATAAGTAAATAATTACATAAATTTAGTCAAGTGAATAGTGATATTTTTTTTTCTGCAAAGCAAGACACTCTGTGTCTAGCAGTTAGGTGATTTTGAATTGAGTTGCATTAATATAAAACAATAGCATGTCTTCTGATACTACCTCCAGCAAGATATTAACTGATGACTATTGCAAATGACACACTAATTTAGTTGATTTACCAAGTTTTCAGACAGAAAAATTCATTCTAGATTATATAGAGCATATATAGAAGAGACTAGACTGGATCTTTGTATAAAGTCTGAAACTTTTAAATTTTCACAAATTGAAAAGAATACTGGCAATCATCTTTCATGAGACTGTATTATCAAAATTTTCAAGTTTTCAGAAGGAAAAGGTATAATCTGTGAAATAGTACATAAATGCTTCCCTTTTTTGTCATATACTAAATCAAATGCATAGTATCGAGATATTTTTAAATATACAGATCTGGAAGCTAAATGTCTGATATACAAAGAAGTACATACTCATTTAGGTATATGGGTGACTGGAGCTGTCTAGGTAAAAATAATTACTATTTTCTTAATTGCCCCTTTCGTATTGATCAAAAGAAGTTATTAATTGCTTTGCAAGCTTAGATAAACATCATTAGTAGATCATGGTTTAACATTAATAAAAATCAAAATAACAGTATAAATAGTAACCAATACTCATTTACTAGATCGCATAAAAATAAAAAATGATAAGCCTAGTGGACCTCTCTTTATTTTATAAAAAAATATTGCTAGGACAACAATACAAATAAAAAAAAAATATTGCTGGAACAACAATACAAATAAAAAAATTCTGATCACAGTAGTGGCTCGATAAGTACATGATTAATATTTTGTTCAGGATTCTCAGGAAAATGGTTATAGATTTTACCATTTTGATGTATATTTCTATAATTACCCAGTTTGCTATCATAATTATAAAGTGAATAACGAAAATTTGTCGATCTGAGTAGTAAGAGAGATAAGCTAGCTTGAACTTGGTCTATTAATTTATTAACACCATTTCTATTAAAAATCTTAATTTTAAAAAAATAATATAGCAAGCCCATAAATATATATTTATATAAAATAATACAATTAAGATAAATATCAATATAGTCATTATGCTTAGAGGTTTCAGGGTCTTTAGTCTTGGGGTGGTGCTATCGTTAGTGCTCATTTTTCATGCCTAAATACAAAAATCATAAGTAAGTAAAATTCATTTTCATAGACTGTAATAAACAGTAAATATATAAAAAAATTACAGAAAGTTGATTAAGTAAAAAATATATATGAGCAAAAATAACGTTATTGCTAACTTATCTTATAGGTAGGAACTTGCTTATTTTTATACTGCTTATTTAATAGATCCAAAAAACCTGCCAGAAAAAAAAGTTACATGATTAGTAATTGTATTACCTAACACAATACCAGATCCAGCCATGTAAAACAATCCCATTTGGCTATAAGTTCCAAATACTAAATCTATTTTGTCATTTTTTAGGTGAAATTAAACCCCATTAGATTTGACAATCACTACTACGAAGTGAAAAAAAGTTGATGATCTGGGAATGGCGAAGATTCCAAGTCCTAGTAACATATGAATTTCGATAAAACTACTGATAAAGAAAGTTGTACTCTTCTCTATTTTAGCTCTTTTAGACACAAAGTGTCCTGCTTCGCAGAGTTTCATTTGCACTTTTTCTTATCACAGTATCATATATAATAAGAAAGGGTTTCTAGATATTCATTATCAAAAATTGACTATGAGAAAATAAGATAATACTGCATAAGATTTAGACCTTTTGGGTTATTGCAAAGCAATAATGCAGGCCATTGATTATTAAAGCCAGTCAAGATTTTATTACTTATAAACCTGAATATCAAGTGACGTGAATGTCGCTATTGTTATTATCATAAAAATATAAAAACATTAAAATCAGTTTATACTCTGATAGCTTCCAGAGGCCATCAGAGATATAGAATTTATGTATAAATTATACATGCAGACCCATGGGACCATCAAATCATATAATACTCTTGAGATTATCTATACATTAACCATAGTTCAACCAGAGTTCAAACAGACATTGCATTTTTCATTTTGGAGACCCTTTATCTATTATTTTGTAGATAATAACCTATCTAGCTTACTTGCCCTAATAGCTTTTCTTTATCTAATAAATATAAGAAAAAAATGCAGATGATGAGAGTTTATTTTCTGAAGTACAGACTTCAACCTGACTTCAACCCAACTTCAACCTGACTTTAACCTGACTTGAACTAGAGTTTAACCCAACTTTAACCCCTTAGATTCAATGATTGCACCTATAAATAAGAAGTAGGGTTAGATCTTTCAAGATTTGAGAATTCAAAATCTCTATAATATATAAAATTTATCAAAACTACTGATAAAGAACGTTATACTTATTGCCTTTTTAGAATGCAAAGCATTCCCTGCTTTGCAGAGTCTCTATTCTTATCACAAGTTCAAATATAAGGTAAAGAAAGGTTCTAAACACTATTAATATTAGTGCTACTTATTAACTGTTAATCAAAAATTGACTGTGAGAAATGATTCTGCAGGAGAGTGATACAACATAAAATTTAGACCCTTTGGGTCATTGCGAAGCAATAATGCAGGCATTCATACTGATAAACCTGAATATTGAGTAATCGCTATCATTATCATAAGAATATAAAAATACTAGATGTTTTGAGCAATATGTTTTTGTTATAATAGTATAAATAGCAAAGTACATAACGGTTATTCTAAATTTGTAAATTGGGTTAAATATAAAGCATATAAAATTATTACAGTATACTTTTATTAATGAACTAATCCCAATATAGAAATATGCAATTGTTGATTTGCCGTGTCTAATAATTGTGGTCTCAAATTTAGTAAACAATTTAATTATTATCATGCTATGTAAAAATATTAGTTAACTCATGTTAAACTATTGCAATGCTGATCATTTATATTACATACTGCTTTGTAGCAAATTGCTATGTATTGAAATATATAAAAATAAATTGCAATCTCTAATGAATAGAGCCAATAAATAGGGCCACCTTTAATATGAAGTTCTGTTCCAATTTTGCTTTTTTTTTCTTAAAAACATTTAAAAAATTTTGTTATAAAAATTATTTACCTGCTGTATAAGCACTATGTCATCCCAAAATAAATCTGTTGTATTATTATTAAAGGCCTCTAAAAGAAATCTACATAAAAAAGATTTTTGTGCCATAAAAAAGCCAAATTTGAAAACCTTGATATTTCTGTCATTGAAGATAATACTAATTCCACATCCAATATTAACCTGGCCGATGTAAGAGAAGATATTTTCTATGATCCTCTAAAAGTAAGTTAATTAATTTTGATACAAGTAAACCTCTATTATTTATAGTATAGTCTTCTTAGGGGTACTTTTCACCTTTCAAGACAGGCCTAGGATCCGAGTATTCCCTTCCTATTCAGAGTTACATTTTTTTCTTGGGCGTGATCATTATCCTTGATGTGGGGCATGTGTGAGGAGGAAGGTGATGCAGACTTCATGGGTTTTAAACCCCCTGAACCACACCACATAAAGTGATTCGAATGTATCTACTGAGAAAATTAAATTACTATTCACAATAAAAAAAAAATTGTATATTAATCTAACAATTTTTTGAATATATATTCTCTAGCACAAGACCCAGAGTGAAACCCGTTTATTCACTAAAACTCAAACTCAAGAATATATTTGATCTTATTGGAAGTCTGAAGATTTTGTTGCTAGAGATCTTAAGTCAATAAACAATTCTCAGCCCACTTTTTTAATGGACCCAAAAATCACCTTTTTCGAAAAATTTATGGAAAAAAGATGGCAACGACAAGTCATTAAGACATTATTGAGCAGAGGGTTGCTCCTATTGGATACCATAAAGCAAAACAGCTTTTCTCTTAAATATAATGCACTTTCCAATTTAGATCTTGAAAATATTTGGAATGAATTTTACAATTCCGGCATTGATCTAGAAAAACCACTACAACCACAGGCCACTCAAGTAATCTACCCGATTTTAACTACTTTTCAAATACCTGCTAAATTTATACATTTACTGGAATCAGAAGTTTTCAATCATGGTGAAGCTACAAATAAAAATTCAAATTCAGCATGAAAGCAATTTGGGTTATGGGCTTTTTTTGTAACAAGTCCCACCATCGACAAGCAGATTCGTAATCACTGCCAGTACCTCTGGTCCAAGGTGAAATATGCATATCAACAATGCATAAAGGCAGAAGAAGTTTCATTAGAGCAAACAATAATATCCGAGGCTCTTAGTCAAAATTTAAAAGATAAGCAAGTTATTGCTAGTGTATTAACTAATAAAATGGCAGAGAAAAATATTAATATAAAAGGGTATCATCACATATTTGACCCACAAACTTTTAAGAATGCTCTTGGAGAAACAATGATGGATCTATTCACCTTTCCAAGTTCCGGGGTTACAAAAAGTGCAAAGATAGCAGTAGAACAATACTATGTTTACATGCTTGATAGTCCATTGCACCAGTCAAAAGAATTTAAAAAAGAGTTAGTGGAGCACTTTGGTACCTTCACAGACAATAATAATGAACCCTACACAACCGCAAATACTGCCTCATCCCACAACCAAGATCATTTAAAATGTGTTCAAGGATTAATACAAGGCCTTCAACCATTATCAGATGCTGTTAATGGCTATATTAGAGACACATATCTGGCCTTGTATATAAAGATGAGAAAACTTGATCTCGGTCTAAATGTTCCAAAATTGTTTGGTAGTTTTCCCACTGTAGCAGTTAATTTCAACATTATTTCCCAGTTCTACTGAGACCTAAAAGATCACCATAATTCACTTTGTGTGATCTGCCTACTTGGAACATTTGAAGGTGGGCAATTGGTGTTTCCCAAGTTAAGGTTAATAATATATGCAAGACAGGGTCAGGCTATTGCTTTTAGGTCTAACATTTTAGTCCACGGTAATCTTCCTGTTATTGCAGGCATTTGTCATAGTGTCATTTTTTTTATTCATGCAATATCAATTAAGCAAAATAGAAAATTCAGAACTTTGTTTCATGACACAGATCTGAATAATTTAGATAGTGAAACTGATGTTGGTATGAATATTAATAAAAAACTCAGGGCACCAAAAAAACACACTATACAGAATAAAAAATGTCCAAAAATCTCAAAGTCAGGTTCACCATTTTCAGAGGTTAAAAATTCAAGACAAAGCTATCTTGGTAAGTATAATTTCTATATTAGAAATTATTTATAATCATTTTCAAATCCAATATTTATATATATATTTTGACTTATTTAAGATCTTGAACCCGCGAAAAGAGGGTTACTAGCAAAGTATAAAATATGCAAAAAATAATATGATAAGGCATTTGAATAAATGTGTAGAAAAAAGAATTTAATTTATTGTATAAATATGACTATTCGGGTGGTCCTTCTGCTATTTTAATAAAGAATCTATAGCCTGGAAAACTTGGCACACATACTTACAATTATTATTAAAATTCGAGAAATCTATATTAACATCTTTTTCCTGAAAATAGAAGTTTCCAGAATTGAAATACTCAATTTTTAGAGAATTATATAGATATGGTTTGCTATACAATTTACACAAATATCATGCATATTCTCAAGTTTTAATAATGTTTACTTTGCTGTGTTTATCAATATGGTAATATTCAGGATTCGATAGCCATTTTAACATATAAGTCCATCCTGAATATTCAACGATTCTATAGCCCTGCCGATGTAATACTACAAAAACAACTATATGATATAAGAGATAATCAATTATTTAGCTATTCTTTCTTCTTTTCTGCCCAGACATTAGGAAGATAATGATCAAATAAAATAGATGAATTCTGATAATGTGCAGGCACGTCTTTAGCTTGAATTTTTTGGCCAAAATAATCTATATATTGATTATCAGGAATTTTTATACGACGAGGAGTTATACCTAAAAACTTCTTCTCATCAGGAGTATTATCATTTCTCACCATATTCCAAACTCGACTTGCCCACGTCTCGGGTCTTAACTTGTAAGTCCTCCAAGCCCATTGAAGAACCGTTACAGTGTTAATTATGCGAACTACAATCTTTTTCTTGATTTCATTTTTATTTGAATATTAATAACCATAATCATAATAGCTCAAACCTTTACTATATATAAAATAATATTTTCCATAAATCTCCTCAATCTCATCAGAGCTAAGCATTGATATTTTTCCCTCTTTTTTCACATTCTTTTGTATAGGATTAGAATGCATATTAGTGGTTTCAGTAATACAGTTCTTTAGGTAATCATTTTTTTTTTTTTTTTTTTTTTTTAAGAGAGGTCTTTCCTCTATTTCTTTATTTCAAAATATATAATTGAATACAATTTGT
>CAJVPU010002366.1:0-10750 GCA_910591775.1 Dentiscutata heterogama | reverse complement strand
ATAGACTATGGATATTATAAAGATTATAGTTAAGCATAGTGCTATTAGGAGTAGATCGGGAAAGATGAGATTTGTGTTTAGCGATAGTTAAGTATTTGCCGAGGATTTTGTTACAAGTGGAGAGAGGGATAACAATGTTTTGAATACGATACTCAGTAGTAGGGATAATGACATTATTGATGATATAAGAGATTTGTTTATCAGTGATATTTTTGGTATTAGCAATATTGGCTAGCTGTATTGCTTCATCTTGAATAAGCTTGATTTGTTGAGTATGTTTGTTGTCAAGAGTAAACCAGCAACCAAGAAACTTGAAAGGTTGGTGGGTTGGGATGGATGCAAGGTTGGAGTTGAGAAAGGAGATTGAAGCAGAAGGTTGTGGTTTAGTTAGTTATATAGAAGAATAATTTGAACAAAGGTTAATAAGTAATTTGAGCAAAGGTTTAGTAAGTAATTAGAGTAAAGGTTTAGTAAGTTATATAGAAAAATAACTTAAGTAAAGATTTAATAAATAATTTGAGCAAAGGTTTAGCAAGATATAAAAAAAAATAATTTAAATGAAGGTTTAATAAGTAATTTGAGCAAAAGTTCAGTAAGTAATTTGAGCGAAGGCTCAGTAAGTAATTTGTATATAAAAAAATAATTTCAGCAAAGGCTTAATAAGTAATTTGAAAAGGTTTAGTAAGTAATTTTGAGTGAAGTAATTTAAGTGAAAGTTTTATTATTTACTCTGTATTTTGTTATTTTCTGATTTCAAATTTTGATGTACAAATAAAATTTTTTAAACTCTTATTTATTTCCAGAATATTATATATATTTTTTTTAATTCTAAGTTCTTTAATAATAAAGACTAACTCAAATAATTATAGTAATAATTTTGATAATTTAATTAATTTTGATGGTTGAATTTTAACAGTTAAATTAATTTTAACAGTTGAATTAATTTCAACAGTTGAATTAATTTAACAATTAAATTAATCAACAGTTAAAAATAAATTCAGTTTCAATAGTTGAATTTAATTTTAATGGTTAAAATATTGTAAACCTAAATTTTAATTTCACTCCCATCTATAAACATGTTTCTAAGCCTTCAGATCTTATTTTCATATTTTTTAATTCTTGTCATAATAATGTTAAAGTGTGTTATAATTTTTTCATATTAATCAATGAATGTCTTTATTTTATAAATCTTTGTTAAATCCATTGCTATCAAGTTGATAGTATAAGTGATGCACCTGAGATTTAATACATGCAGGTATTTTTTATATATTTTTTTTCTAGCAGATTGGAGATTTGATACTAAATCAGTAACAATAGCAGAAAATTTCTTAGGCCTGATTTTCTCAATTATATTTGAAATTTTAGAAGCAATAAAATTGCCTATGTGTGATTCTATTGAATAATTCTATAATGAAATAAGATATTCTTTTCACTCTGTAGTCATTATGATGTAATTATATAGTAATTCTCCATGCTTTGAGGTCCACCTATCAAGTGCTAATTATTTTTATAAATTACAATATTTTTAAAACTACATTAAGTAAAATAATTAAAATTTAATTAAAATCATGCATACTTAATGTTAGATATTCAACACATTCTAATTCATCATTGATACTATTTTGTACATAAGCAACTTTTTCATCTAGCAATTGTCCAGATAATGTTATATGTGATGGTAATACATATGTAAGATTAAGGCTTTTAAAGAGACATTTGATGTATGGATTCTCAATTACCTTGAATGAGATATTCACCATTGCCCAAGTTTTAAGACAAGTTTATCATAATTAATATTGACTTGTGGTGGTAGGACTATTTGCAGTTGAGAATCTCTTCTGTGAGCATTATTATCTTCTGCAAGTTTTTTAAGCCAATATCATCAAATACCTTCAGGAACATTCTGACAATAAAGTGCAAGGTGAGATCTTAAAATATAAGGTTTATCCCTTTGCCATGACTTTTCACAATGATAATATTTCACTTTATAGTGCCCAGGATTTACTTTTCCACCCTCGATCACGTAATCCCATACTTCATCAAAGACAGAACCACTTTTTCAAACTCTTTTATGTGGTGAGTCATAATCAGTTTCTGAATCTGATGATGTAGTTTCTAATGGCGTAGAAGTATCAGAATTGGGTTCGATTAAAGACATATTGCACAACGTTCTAATTTTAATTTATTACTTTCACCTAATTTGTTTAAAGATTTATTTATTTTTAATTTTCGTACAATTTATTTATTTGTTTATTTTTTTAAAAAGTTAATTAAATAAACTTTTTAACTCAAAATAACATTAAGTCAATTAAATTTCTACATCACGTCTAAATACTAGAGTTATATTCAAAATCTCAGTTACAGCAAATGTTGGCTATTATGACATACGTCTGTTATGGACTTTTGACGTAACCACATGTTTCCAAGTTTCTGCACCTATAATCATGACGAATTTATGAAATTTAGTCACCAAATCCGAGTACTTTGCCCCCAAAGTAAATCTTAGTTACCAATTTACATATTAATAAGTCGATACCAAACCCCGAAAATTTTTTTTTGGACCTCTGATCTAGACTGATAACGCAACTAACCCTTCTTCCCCACCCTTATTAAACATATAATAACGACGCACCTTAGCTGGGAAAAATTTCTTATCTCAGCCAAAATCTATATTTATATCTTAGTGGTCAAATTTTTTAAATTTTGGAGTATTTCATAATTTCGCCGCAATGTAATACCCGGGTAGAGATTTCTTGACAGGTACAATCTTGTTTATACGTAGCATTGTTTCTTATAAATACTTGAAACATGAACCAACTCTAAACCGGCTCCCTTTAAAGTGACCCACTTAGAGTATTATTAAATTGTACTTCCAAAAACATAAAAATTTGATTGGAAGCATTCAATTCAATTGATTTTACTGTATTAAGAATAAGCCTCCAATTCTTCCAATATTCCAATTAATAACACTGCACTTAAGGTTGATTCGAGATCAGGTAATTTCATATACGTAAGTAAAAGAAAATATCATAACGATAATAACGATAATAACGGCTGTTGAAATCATATACAGTACGATTTATGACAAAAATAAAATTTCTGAATTCACTGTCACTAGAGATTGGAACCGATTAATTATTGACCGGTTAACCGATTAAAGTTTAATTAATCGGTTAAAAAAAATATGAACGGTTAAAATCGGTAATAGTAAATATAGCTGATCGAAGTTATCTCTTCGAATTTCGAGAATTTATGGTTTACATTAATTCAGGAATTTGGTATTCTAGAATTTCAAGGTTTATATGATCATAAAAGTACAGGAATAAGCTCGTTCTTAGTAAAATTAATTACACGTTATGATAGATAATTAAATATTTAATCAGGGTGCAACGTCTAATCTTAGTTTCCAACAAGATATGAGTACTTCCAACAAGATATGAGTACTTAACAACAATCGAGTACGCTTTAAAATCTAATAGATCACGAATGAAAATTATATAATAATAATCAACCTTATTTAAAATAAGAAGATAAATAATAAGAAGGCATATGAGCGATTTTTGCAGAAAACAGAGGCAATATGTATTTAAAGCAGGTTTTATATTAGCCATATAATTAACCGGTTAAAGAACTTCTAACCTGCAATCTCTAGTAATCTATAGTGTGTACCTGTTCTGCGTCGATTTTCGATTTATGTTGGTTCCGGTTAATTATAGTCCTGGTTAAACACGGTTCTAGTTAAATATAGTTCAAGTTCAAATTCGGGTTAAAAAACCGTCAAAGAAGATTTGTATAATCATTAACTTAAAAGTTAATTACGTATTTTGTTAATTAAATGTGCTATATAAATAGTAACAAATAATAATAAATATGCATATTGGCAATAATAATTAAAAATAAATGCGCTATTTTAATATATATGAACTCAATCGGTTATACGTATTAAAGTGATTCGGTATTAACTTATTTCTAAAATAAATGGGAGTTTAAAAATTCTCATTTCTGTTTTGAGATTTCGAAATCAGAAAACGAAATAGATGTATTTTTTATGATGATATATTATCATTATATAAGATAAAAATGAAATCAGAAATCTGAATCACTGTAAATAAATCGAATTGATCTTGTAACAACCCCCCTTGGTTCTAATAACGGTTCCAATTATGGTCCTTAGCCGGTCTGGTCCACAAATTACCAGCTAAAATGTATAACCGGTCTTTTATAAACCAGACCGAACTAGACTAATCCCTATTCACAATCGATGATGATGATTTATATATATAGTAATCTTTTATTACGCATAAATAAATATTTCTTTGATCACGTATTACATAAATTTTTTTTTAAAAAATATATATATGTATACGTATTAATATCGTCATGTATATAGTAAAATTTTTTTTTTGAACAGAAAACGTTCGTTTTACTTAAAAATTAAATTGCTTATCGTTATATTATTCATAAATTACTTACTTTTTAACAAACATATTTGTTTTCACTACCTTTGCCAAATTTTATCTTGAGGATCGAATAAGATAAAATGGGGTAATTGTTTTTGAATATTCGTCTAGTACAGTAATAATATAATAAATTTGAAAGTATGAGTAATCCAATATTTAAACCTTAAGTCATTCAATCGAAGGACTCAGGATCAAGAAAATTATATCTTTATTTCCATATTTATTACGTGATTTTTTTTTTACACAATTTAAAAGTTAAAATCGATCTATTTTGATCGACGCAAAACGTTCAAGCCAATTTAATTTCATGTAACAAAATTACTATACTTTTTTTTTTTTTTACTAAAAGTGCAGGTTACTAAAAAACATCTATTCTCGTGACTATTTGGTGTATCAAATTAAAATTTGCATAAAGTCAAAATAACAACAATTCCGATAACTCTAACAAAACTCGTTAAATTTTGTTTTAACGCAAATTTTAATTTGACGTACATCAATAAAAGGAAAGAATCTTTTTTTGATATACGAGTGGAAACTATCCTAATTTTTGTTAAGAGTTTCTCTTCAGGAATAAAGTTGTCGGCTCATTTTACCTTTGTCCGGTTTCAGGTTTAATCAAAACATTAATCATACGTATCGTGATCGTTATCACTATTAACTACGCGATACTTAATAGTACTGTATACGTATGATTAACCTGTAACAGTAGTTGACATAATTGATAACGTTTTTTGATACGAACACTTAATCATCAAACAAAGAATCATAAAATTTTTTTATAGTTACCGTAAAAATTAGATTGATGAAAAATATTAAACGACTGTTTATAATAAAATTAATTGTAACATAATCCTTAATTGATTATAATTTCTTGATTTAATTCTATTACTATTTATTAATTGCTACCTTTTCCTTTCTACCATTTATATCGAAATACTTTACACAATTATCTAATCTGCTACTTCCTTTCTATTTATTGATACGTATCTGTTATCACTACCACAACTCTATCTACCATTACTTCAGAACTTTCATTATCCGCACTTACTCTAAACTTTTTATTATTCATATTTATTTTATGTCCTTTATCATCTTCGTTTACTCCACTTCTCTTATTATTCTTATTATTCGTGTTTACTTTAGATCTTTCGTTATTACCATTTTCTACAAAATCTTTATTATCTTCGTTTACTCCACTTCTCTTATTCGTGCTTACTTTAGATCTTTCGTTGTTATCATTTTCTACTAATTTTTTAGTATTTGCTTTACGTAAATGATTTGTCTTTTTATCTTTCATTTTCGTCTTTTCATCATTAACTTTTGTCTTTTTATCTTTCGTTTTCATCTTTTCATCATTAATTTTTGTTTTTTTATCTTTAATTTTCGTCCTTTCATCATTAATTTTTGTCTTTTGATCAATAATTTTCTCTGAATTATTGGTTTCTTCTAATTTTATTCGTAAATGCATTTTTTCTACCTTTTTTTGATGTTTCATCAAATGACTTTCGTAAGGCTTCTTCGCATAAAAAATACTACCACATCCTGGTACTTCACATTCCATTGGAAACTTAAGATTATGCAAATGCATATGTTTTTCGGCATAATAAGTTTTATCAAATCTTGCATCACAATAATTACACTTATATGGATGTACAGTTTGTTCATGAACTTCTAATTCAGATACGGTAGCAAATAATTTTCCACAATTCGTTTTCTTACAAGTTATTAATCTTTTCACTTTTTGAATATTTTCATACGAAGGTAGAATGATGGTTGAGGTTCTTTTGGGATTTGAACGTGTTGGTATAGTATTCTTAATTTGTTGATTTTTTAAAGATTTCTTTTGATGAGAATACGAAGATAGAGTTTTTGATGGATGCTTAGTTATCGGATCTATTAATGGTTTAGATAATGTAGAGTGAAGATGACGCAATTGATATGAGTGAGCGTTTGTTGATTGATTCATATCAAGGTAGGAATTTGATGATGATGTAATATTATGTTGTAATGCTTTATTACATTCCGGATGGTTGCAGCCTAATTGCAAAGGATTTTCAATGGAATGAAGCGTGTTATTTTCAACAGACATTGATGCTGGTAATGACTGAGAGTATGAATTAATACCTATATACATTATACATGTCATTATACATGTTATTATACATGTGTGAAAATTTTTTAATTATTGAAAATAAAATTTTTAATACAGTAATAATGATATTAATAACATATGAACTTACATTTAGCAGAGGTTGAAAATGAATCTGCTAAACGAATGCAAGTAAATCTTGATCTTGAATAATTTTGAGCGGTTTTCAAGTGTTCATCTGCTGAATCAGAATAATCGGAAGGAATATTAGGCGTGGGCGTGGACAATAATTTAGAAAAGGATAAGGTATCTATTGAAAAATATATTTCGTTAAACTATTGTGTAAAATATCTAAATAAGATTTTTTTTTTTTCGAATATATTACATAAATACATTACATTGAGACGTATCGACATCCAGTTTCTGCAATTTATGGCAAAACGAGTCCATCGAATTATCATCCTCATTATTATAATATTCCGTGGTGAACTCTTTTTGATTCGCAGTGTTATTAACATTTCTAGAAGTCAAGTTAGAACCTTTTTTCATAATTTTATTAAGTTAGCTTCTTCATAAATTTATATCGTAAATAATTTTAAACGAATAAAAGAAATATCAATTACCAGGTGCTTGGTATTCTCTATATTTTGAATTTTTAATCTTTAAATTGATCATTTCATCATCTGAACCTGTTAAAAATTATCAGTAAACTGGAATTTTTTAATTTATTTCAAGGAATATACCTAAAAAAATATATTTACCAGAATCACTTGATTGAGAATAAACAAAATCTCGAGGATCATATCCCCCTTCGTCATCATTGTCCATGTTTGTTTATTTTTTTTTTAAAAAAAAAAAAAATCTTTATGTTTATTAATGATTTAAACGAAAAGTTTCATCTCCGACAAGTTTCGAGAAAATCTCAATAACGGAGAAAAAAAATCTTTTTTCGAAACACAGTGTTTTTATAATTGGCCATTTTCGCATGTGTAACTTAATGAATATCTGCATCCTGCAGATCGGTGTTATGTTTACTTTAATTATCCTAAATTTAGAACTAAAAAAAAAGAAATTACGGTACATAACTGCATAATTTGCTATTTCCGAGTCACATGTATACCTCGTCCAATAAAATTTTAAAATTAAACTTTAATAGTTTTACGTATTCATTTATCACATCATTGTAAAATCTTTCTGTACTAACATTTTTTTTACAATATTCTAATATATACAGTAATATAAGATGTCAACATACCTCAGTATAGCGACATTTTTTTTTTTTTTTAATCAAGTGTCGTTATACTACTAAACTCTCTTTTTAGCAAGACATGTAATAAGTTAAGTTTTTATGAATAAATTTTGTAAAAAATGTTTATTTATTTTAAATAAACAAATTACATTCCTATATTCAATATTATTAAGTCTTTACTTGATTTAATTGTAGGCAATTAATGAAATATAAAATATAAAATATAAAATATATGAATCATGTAGTAAGTAAACATTAATTAGCAAAAGTAATTTCATCAGATAAAAAAAATTCTAACGATAACGATAATAAAATTATAAATTTTAATAGAACGAAAACACCATTTTCTAATGTCCGTTTTATTTTTCAAAAATATGTTTTTTTTCATTTCTTCAAACTTTAACCTCTAAGATTATTGTTATTGAATTCAAAAAAAACATTAGTACTCTTTTATTTTTACAACCGGAAAGTTTGACAAAAAATCTAAAATAAACAAAATAAACATAAATATGTTAACTAACAGAATATTACTAACTATAACCGATGGTAGTTACACCGGATGATATATCTTAAAAACCTACTAGCTAATTCATGTCAGGGATACTAAGCAAAAAATGTTCAGAATCTAACTAAATTTGTACTATTAGCCCTCCTGTAGACCCATCACCGGTTATTTGTAATAAAAATCTAATAACTGATACGATATAGTTAATAAACCATTTCTTAAATGAAAGATGCTTTCTTATAATATAACTCACACTAAACCATACTTTTAAAAAAAGAATATATAACAGTAATTATAATCGCTCTTTTTAAATAATCATTTCATCACTCAGGAATCTGCAAAATTATACTATTGTAACATTAATTCTAACCCTGACCCTAACGAAAATGACCAGAATTAATCGTCTGCGAAATGAGCTGTCGGTGAAATAAATTGTCCGTGAGTTAAGTACTGAAGTATCGGTGAAGTAAACATGTCGGTGAAATGTTATGTCTACAAAATGAGTGTCGAAAGAACCGGGTTAATCAATATACTTTATCATTGTTGTTACCAAGAGTTTATACAGTACCTATTATCTGATTAAACCGAAATCATATGATTTAATTCTATAATATACTATCAGGCCAATGTATCTATGAGTAGGTGGCGAATATTGTGGTAAAAGATTTAAGTCAACAAAACCATTATGATAGTGAGGCTCATGTTCATAACAAGTTCTGCTGTTTATAAGAATATTCTGATTTAAATTTTACGCAATTTACATCCAAAAACCTGTTGAACATACTGAAGCCGCCAAATATTTTATAAACCATCACCATTTAATATCAAATTACGCATTATTTACTTCTCATTAATTTGAATTTCAAAGTAGTGAATTTGTAAGATTTTTTTTTGCGCTAACTTTAAAATTATTGTTCATGATTCAAATATATAATGATATTACCCGATAATTGCATTATTAGCTTTAAGTTTTTGAGCTAGACTAGTTAAACGATTAAATGAAGAGATTAGAAATTAGTTGCATTTGTGATGAATGACAAATAAATATGTATATTGCAGTATCTTAGAAAGGCTTTTAAAATCAGCTCATAGATGAATTTATTGTATTAATGAATACTTTATCACCTTTATGTCGGAAATACAAAAGCTACGTGAGCATAAATGTCAATAGGTTATTGTTTTATAAAATAAATTTATTAGTCTGAAGAATCGGATACGTATGTATATTATCAACTTTTGTCACAATATAATACATTACTCAACTTGTTCAACTTTTAGTTTCTTCATCTGATTGCATTCTTTATACAGATTAAAATAATAATTTATCACGATTTACAAATTTATTTTTATTTTTAAATTGCCTTGTAAAAAAATGATTTCAATTCTTTTTTTTATGATCGATTAAAATCCCTGAATCGATTCTAAAATCGATAATCGAATATTAACCGTTAAACACTTCAGTTCTAGAAAAATAATGCTCAAAATTTCAACAATACTATTTATTACTCACTAGTACTATGCTTATACATGGGTGCCTAAATTTCCCATCTTAATAAAAAAGTAATTACGGCATTTAGGCAGCCGAAATTAATTTTCATATTTGCCGAAACTATTGCCGAAATTTTTTGAACTCTTTTCATCAAAAACATCATATAATATAGTTATTTCGAATGGCTTCATATAAAAAATTTAGCAATGCTAAAGTATTTTCCGAAAATCCGATTTTTCAAAAATAATTTAGGCTCCCATGTATAACTATGCTAGCGACTTTTTGCAAACTTAATATATATTTAGTTATTAGCTTTTAGGACCGGGCGTTGCCCCGGGTTTGAGATTCTAATTCTTAGGTCTCAACTATATTAACTCTTGGAACCCGGTTATTGTCTGAGTTTAAGTTTCTAATTTTTTTTTGTCTTAGGTTCTCTAAGAATTAGAACTAATATTGGGTTCAAATAAACCTATCTTGGGTTCAAATAAACCTGTCTTGGGTTCAAATAAACCTGTCTTGGGTTCAAATGGTTTGTTTTGGATTCAAATAAACTCAAATTAATTTATTTTCAATATAGTTTTTATTTTATTTTTTGATGTTTTTTTTTTTATTTTTTTATGTTTTTTTTTTTTTTTATAATACTTTATTTTTTTTATAATGTATATTCTGTATAGTTAATACAGAATTTTTTTCTTTTGCTCTTGGTAAAGAAAGGAATCAAAAGGTTAAAGCTTGAGATGGGCTGACAGAGTCTCCCAAGTCTTTGTATTTTGGTGTGACAGGTCGCAGCTGAACACATTTTATATAGCCAGATGATGTCAAGTTTGCAATTTTGAATATACGGTCCAGTTTCACAAAAAAAGATTTATCCTTTATAAAATTATCATAATAAAATCAGTGTGAAAGATTATTAGAAAGATTAATAAATATAGGGTTCTGTTTGTTTTTTAATTAGGGT
>CAJVPU010002365.1:0-10750 GCA_910591775.1 Dentiscutata heterogama | reverse complement strand
TTTTTTGTTAGTGAAACGTTACGTTCCCAAAAGGTACTTTAAAGTGTATAAATAAGTTACCCGGGCAATTGATTTACATCAGCCAATCAGACGAAAGTCTGTCTATGAGTGTTGATCACCCTAACGGATCATGGACATCGACAATATAATTGCAACGCACGAGGCCTTCGGCCACGTGCTTTTGCTATTATCCTGCTGATACCTGTGTATCCATCAAAATTATGCCAGATAACAAGAAAAAATTCTTCAAATCGATACTATTTTTTCTATAACCTGTTCTTACCCTAACATGAAAAAAGGGCAATGCTCGAATTGGCCCTAACTCTAGCCATTAAAAGGATGACTTAGAAATTAATCTTACAAGCTATACTACTACTGTATCAAAAATTTAGTACGTATAATTTTCGTAGATCCGTCCGAATCTGTACTAAATGCGCACCTGTTCATATCAGATTCATACAGTTAAGTACTATTTTTTCAATCTTGTTTTACCTCATCGAGCAAGCTAACTTTTTTTTCATTCCAATTTACTATTCTATATTACTTAATACTACGATACATTACATATTATATCGTTTATTCGACATTTTACTTATTAATACCGTCGTTAATATTCTTACATATGAAATCTTTGCTAATAAAATCTTTTTTCGGGTCTACGTCGTATCTGTATGTCCCGAAGGGCCATTTGTCAGAAAAAGTCCCAATATGGTATGATCATCAAGCGTTTACAGGATTACGCGTTTCGAGTCGAAAATTTTTGTGTTTAGATTGACATTTTAAAAAAAATTAATACCTTAACTTTCACAGCTCGTATCTCGATGAATTTTAAGCCTGTCTTGATTATTTAATAGTCAAAGGAAAGCTTACGAACTAAGCTTTCTTCTGAATATTAAATCATCAAGATAGCTTCAAAATTCATTGAGATACGAACTGTGAAAGTTAAGGTATTGATTTTTTTTAAAATGTCAATCTGCCTTATTTCTATTGACGGCAGCCCATTTGTTAGTACTATTGTTATGGAATGGCTGTGCAAGGTTTAGAACCACAGATATTGGTTCGAGACATAGATCTTGGTTCGAACCACGGATCTTGGTTTGATACTACAAATCTTGGTTCGAGACCACAGATCATGGTTCTCGACCATGGCTATTTTACAATGTATAAATATAACAGCTAAACTGATAAAGGGAAATGGAGAATTCCGCATGAGTCATAAATGAAATAATAAATAACGCCCTTATGAATCGTATACACTCCTTAATAACCCACTATCATTAAATTCGAATCCTTTATAACATTCATCTCGCTTGTAACCCTGAGCTAATTTGATCTCATGTTAGTCAAGTCTCTCCCACGGTTACAACACCGTCCGAAAGATGAAATTCGACAAATGGACATGCTAAAAATTTAACTATTCAACGAATATTCAATGAAGTTATCTGATTTTCCTTTAAAATTTTGTCCAATATCCGATATTTTTTTTTTAAAAAAAAAAAATTGAATGAATAAATATCCGGCTAATTATTTTTGATCATCTTTTTTAATTGACTGTTTTGATATTTAATAAGTAGTACGTAGAATGATTGTTTTATAAATAAAAGTCTTTCAGTTTTGTGACTAATTCGAGGTTATTTTTGCAATGAATGTTAATGTGCTTGAATGATCAAAATCTTTTTATTTATTTAAAAGTATATATAAATAAGCTACCAAGCAATTCCCCACTTCGCGAGAAATAACGATGACATGACTAATTATTTTAATCACACTAAATGAAAAAATAAAATTAAAACCAAATTTAAAATTATATCTCAAATATTTAGTTTAATAGCCAAATAGAAGCCTAACACTAAACATAAATTCCTTAAGCTTTTATTTTGAAAATAATTACATATTGACAATTTTTTTTTTGATTTTCGAAGGTTCTATGCATAAGTACAGTAGAAGTTCTAATAATACAAATATATTATATAGGAATAGAAATAATATATATAGTTGGATTAAAAAATAAATAATAAATAATTTAACATTATCTAAACTTCAATAAAATTAAAACAATTTTAATTAGACAATGCAAATATATTTAAAAACCAATTTAATAAAGATTATATATATAAAGTCACTCGACTGGGGTAATAAGAATGACCTTAGCATTCTTATTGATATGATAGCAACTTTTCGAGCTTCTTCTAAATGATATGTCAACCCATTCATCATTGAAAAAGAAGTTTTAGCAATATTCATTTTTTCATGTGGTAACCGATTTCACTATTGCTTGTTATCAACGTTCCATTGTGATAATTCGTCTAAATCGGTTAATTCTTTTTTTATTACAGTTGAATCTCTTGAACTTTTTGGATTAATATTATCTTCTATATTTCGATAAACATCTACAGTATTTTCCATTTGATCCAATAATATAGTAATCCTATTTTCAGAATCATGTAATTTACGTTCCAATTCTGAATTTGTTTTTTCAAGTCTGCGGATCAAACTTTCTTTTTGTTCATTCCAATTATCTTGCCTTTTCCCATTCGATTCTTGATCATTTTGGTTACCCAAAGCGTCATTCAATTGTTTATCTAATAACGCATTCAATGATAAAGCTTCATCCAATTCTTCTTTGATTTGTTGATGCTCCTTTATTAACCTTTTGTTTTCTTCTTGAATTTCGGATAACTCTTTATTAAAATCTTCTCTTTGTAATTCGAGTTGTTTATTTGCAAATTCTTGAATTTTGGATTCTCTTGCACCGATGCTTACAGATGTTCGATTTTGTACCTCCAGTAATTTTTCTTCTAATTCTTCATTACGTTTTTGCATAGACTCAAGTTGTGTCTTTAATTTAGCTGCTTCAGTTTTACTATTTTGTAATTCAACTTTTAGGCGTCTCAACATTTTTTCTGTACCTTGTACATAATGCATAGCAGTATTGTAATCATTTACGACTTTTGCTAATTTTTCATTGGTTTCAATAATTTGTTTTTGTAATTCATTGTTTTTCATCTCGATCGATCGTTTTTCATCCGTTAATTGTTTACTGCTTTCTGAAAGACTTTCGTTTGTTCTCTCAAGTTCCTTTTCGAGTGCTTGTGATTTATTTTCAGCTTCTTGAACTTTTTTCAACGCTTCTTGATATTTTCTTATAGATATTTTAAGATCATTCTGAGTCTTTGCATGTAAAGCTTCTAATTTTTCACATTGTGCTGCCATTTCTTTAACTTTATCAGCACCTGAATTTCCACTACCATCATCTAAAATTCCACGTTCAGACATTACATCTCTCATCATTCCAATTTTAACTTCTGTATCTTCAAGTATACGAGATTTTTCTTCCAAGAGTCGTTCTTTCTCACTTAATTTTCCTTTTGTTCGTATAACTTCTTCGGAAGCTTCAGCCAATTGTCGTTGTAATGCAGTATTTTCTGATCTTGCTTTCATTATAGTTGACTCCATTTGTACAATTTTAACTTTAGCACTTAATAAAGAATTAGCTGCTTCATTTGCAGATTTTTGAGTTTCTTCATTAATATTCTTTAATACAGCAATTTCTTGTTCAAGTTGTGCCATATTTGAATTATCATTTAAATTATCATCTACGGGACTATTTAATAATTTATTCACACCATCCTCCATCATCTCTCGAAGTGTAGCACTTGCTTTACGTTCTTCCTCTAATAATTTTTCTAAATTATTAGCTTTCTCTGCTGCACGACTTAAATCTCTCATTCTAACATCTAATTGTGATCGAAGACCTGCTGATTCTTTTTCTAAATTTGCAATATCTTGTTGTGTTTGTTTCCATAAACTTTCAGATTCACTTGCACGTTTACTTGCTGTAGTCATTGCACTATTTGCTTTTTCGAGAGTTCTCTTAAGATTATCAACAGATTGTTGTAATGATGTTATTTGTGTTTGCGATTGTTCATTAATATTTTGAGATTTTTTCAATTCCATATTTGAATTTAATAATTGTCCTTTAACTTCCCTTAATTCTGTTTCTGCAGCTGTAGCTCTTGAATGTAAAGCAGCTAATTCTGTTAATGATTTTGCATGTGCATTTTCTGCTTCTTCAGCTCTTTCAACTGCCATTTTTGCACGTTCTTCTGCGGATTCTCTTGAAATTTTTTCATCATTAAAATCTTGTTGTAATTGTATAAATTTAGTTTGAACAGTTTCTTTCTCGTTTAAAGCATTCATTAAACGTTTTTCTAATTCATTATTTCGTTCTGATTCAATTATTATTAAATCAGGTTTTGATTGATTTTTTAAGGCAGCAAGTTTCGCTTTAAAATAAGCAGCTTCTTGTAATGCAGCTGTTCTTATTTTTTCGGAATCTGTAATCTTTTGTGATGCAGCTTGTGCTTGAGTTACTATGTTTGCCTAATGTTATAAAAATAATGTAAATATAATTTAGACGAATGTAATTTAAAAACATATAATATCGGCGGATTTGCGGAAATTGTACAAAATTTGGGTTCATTTTGTACTTTGAAGATACATTTTAGGATCGATTCTAGGACCATTTCCGCAAATCCACCGATATGATATATATATATATATATATACTATATGTGTAGATATGTTACCTTGTATTTCATCAATTCCTGCTTGATTTTGACAATATTCAATAAAAGAGAGAATTTTTCTGAACTTTTATCAGTATTATCTATTAATTGATCTAAATCAACTTTTTCTGAATTATCACCTTCAAATTCAACCTGATCAATAGTATAACCATATTTTCTAGCTATAGCAAGTTCTGCTTTTAACCACATTTCACGTTTTGATAAAGTTTTAATTAAATTATCTCTTTGTTCAAGTACTTGCATAAATTCATTATATTCCACATTCATTATATTAGCCGAAGAATGATCAACAGTATCCGACATTCTATAATGACCTTCAGGTGGTATAGTTGGTGATGATATAGTACTTTCTATATAAGAACTTGTATTTTTAGGAAAAGCTTGATAAATTGTATTTTGAAGCAATCCTGGTTGAAAATTTCCTGACATTAAATTAGGATCATATCCATCAGGTTGCATAATATATCCACTTGGTGGTCTTATCATTGGACGTGGATTTCTGAAATCATTTTGTTGATAATATTCAGGATTTCCTGAATATATAGGAGCACCCTGTCTTTGAATTAAATTATTATTATTGTTATTACCAGAAATTTCCATAATACGTTGTTGTTGTCGAACATTGGCATTCGATTGATTTTCACGTAAATTATCCAAACTATGCTGAGTTCGTATCCTCATTACAGGATAATTATACGCATTATCAGTACTAATTCTACTTCTATTAAATAATTTTGGTGAAGAATTAGAGTTGTTACGTTGATGATCAAAATTTGTCGGAGATTGACGAGCCGTAACCGGTGAAGAAGTTTGTTTTCGAACGTTTTCTAGGTTACGTAATTGAGGAGAATTTGAACGTTGTCGTTCCATGTAAACCACATTTTCTGGAAGAGGACCCCTGTTAATACGCGTATTAGGCAAAATATGTATTGGAGATTCTAAAGAATCCATGATTTCAGGCGATTGATAGCCCTTTGGTGATTGAGTTATTATTCTATTATCAGATGTAGGGGAATTAAATCCATAAGGAGAGAATTCTTGCTTCGGAGACATTTGGTGATTTCTCTGCGAGATAGATTGTTTAGTAGGAGATGTTAAAGGAGTCGAATATGGAGACATTATTTGTTGCTGCTGATGTATTTGTTGTTGAGGTGTTTGTTGTTGAAGAACTTGCTGTTGAGGCATTTGTTGTTGAAGACTTTGCTGTTGAGGAATTTGTTGTTGAGGAATTTGTTGTTGAGGAATTTGTGATGACATTTGTTGTGACATTTGTTGTTGTTGAGACTGCAAAGATTCTTGACTAGGATATCTTATCCTAGCTGTATAGAGAACAATTATTTTAGTATTTACACAAAAATTATTATAAAAATGATATCACAAAAATAATAAAGATTAATACATCACATGTATCTAAAATGTGAATAGTCCCATCTTCACCAGGTTTTGACAATTGATTCGATTCACCACCCAAAACAAATATCTTTTCATTTTCCGCACTCATGGTATGTAAATATCGAGGACTCGGTGCCGGACCCATTTTTTGAAACATATACCATCTTTGCGTACTTATTTGAAATGAGGTTAAATCACCCAATTCTTTACCTTCTTCATCTGTGCCACCGAATATGTATATGATTCCATCGACGATGGTAGCACCATGATATTTTCGTGGAAAAGGAATTAATCCATTGCAGGACAGTTGTGACCACGTGTTGTCATTTATATCGTAACACCACATGTCGTTGTAACACCTGTCACCATCCATTCCACCGAACCTAAAGTTTACAGTATTTAGGAAATATTTGACTGTTTAAAAGATTTTAAAAAAAAAGAAATTAGGAACACACATGTAAATTTTATTTTCATATGCACATGATATATGTGCAGTTCTTCCGGGTGGAGGCGGATTTTTTGGTGTGACAAATTCCCAGTTTGCACTTGAAGAGTTATCTTTTAGAAAGAATTAAAAATTTATAGAATATTAATTAATTATTCTCATACATAAATTTTTCAAATAAATTAAACGCTTACACATTCCCATATCAAAGACAATTAATTCATTTGAATAACTTTCTTCTGTTTGACCACCGAATATATACATTTTTGTTCCAATTACTGTGACAGAATGACCATGTCTTCCACGTGGCGGTGATTGCACTGAAAGTTGCTTCCACTTCTTTGTTGCTAAAATACATTTATTTTATTTATTTATTTATTCATATATATACCACATAAAACTCAACATAATAATTTAACTATTTATTATGAAATTTATGAAATTTATGATATCGAAACATTTTATTATTTACCTGTATCAAGGGCATAAAGATTCTCATCCATTTTCTGTTCGATCGTTAATCCACCGAATACTAAAATAATTCATGATAATTATTATGCAGGTTGACTTGATTAGTTCTGTAATTAAAATAATTATTAAAAATTACCGATCATGATTGATCCCATATTAACATGAGTGTGTCCTGCTCGTGGAGAAGGTATATCACCAGAAGTAACAATGTTTTGAACATTTAGCGAGCCTTTAAAAAAGAAATCGTAAGAAATAATTAAGATATAATTTAAGGGTTTTACCATTAGAAATTTATAAAGAATTTAAGCAATTACTTGTTTCGATTACATAGACTTCATTTGTAGTTTGGCCTTGATAAATTCCGCCAAAGATAAATAATTCATTATTAGTTGAAACATCGCTAGCAGAATGTTCAAATCTCGGAAATGGAATAGTATGACGAAGTTTTCTTTGGGACCAAGGATACGTGTTCGGTGGGCGTCTCTGAGCCATTTTATTTTAATATATTTTTTAATACTTTTTTCTTTTTTTCAATTATTAAATCGTTTAACATGCAAGTAGACAATAGGGTTAATATTGAAGTAAAGATAAAAATGAAATGATTAAAAGAAAGTTTTTTATTTTTACTATACAATGCGATATTTATGTGAAATATGAAAGATTAGATGTCTACTACATTTAGAAAGAGGAATTATACATAATCAGTATAATATCCAACAGAACTAAAAGTAATGTTGGGCGATAAAAAAAAGTTTACTAGGGTGTTAATAATGTGTATATAAATATTCAACTTTTCGTGTGCAACCGCTCACAGTGTCATGTACGCATTAAGTGCATAAAACGACCTAACGTAGTCTTTAAAGTGACATTCGTTTCTAAATTAGAGAAAATTATTAAAACGTTTTGTAATCCAATTTAATGTAATACAATGTTCTTGTTTGTAAGTAAAGTCATACTTTATATTGTAGATGACTAAGACTTTAGGCATTAAAACATCAAATAACATACGACAATGAAATATGAACGTCGTTCCAAATTTTACGACGTTTCAAGTGCCTTCTATATAAATGAGAGGCCGAGGTACCAAAGTCTTCGAAAGGACTTTTTAATGACTTCTAGTTTCTTAATAGATAAGGAGCAAAATTTGTAATAATAAACGCACCAATAATTTATTAGAACTAAATGACTTCATAAAATCAATAAAAAAAATTTATTATTAATGCAACGACAATATTAAATACTAATTTCTTTGTGAAATCTCAAACTCGGAGTAGGTTTTTTTACATTCGGTAGTGATGACAGTTTTTTTTTCGTTAAGCTTATCGTATAAATAACGATTCTCTTGCATAATTTTCAACTTTAATTACTTTATCTCAAACAAAATATATATATTAATGAATATCGATATTGATTTTTAATCCATGTATTACGCTAATAAATTAAAATATTTGTTACAAATAAAGAGAGGATGTATGCGTTACTGCATCATTTAACTAAATTTGTGTTAGTGATGACCCATAATAAGAAATTAAAGCGTTTTTCTTTCAAAAAAAAAATTTATATTGTACGCACATACAGCACTCACGTACGTACGTACGTGCGCAAATTAAAGAAATTGTACAATTAAAAATAAATAATAATAATTTCATGGTGCAAGATCTACTAGAATAATACAACTATTTATTTTGTGAATAAAAATTCTCCGATTAATTTTCGTATCCTTTAATCTTTAATACTTTTAAGTACAGTATAAAGAATTCTCAAACTGTAATGTATCACGTAACAAATTTAGACACAATTCTTGTTTGAAGCTTATGTTTGTCGCAAATGAAATTACGATATCTGATTTTTTATATGGTACAAGTTCTTATTGAGTTGATTGGTTGTAATACTGTAATATGATTACTCAATAACCACGTTCTGCATGGATTTACCTGGTAAAAGTTATTACAGTATACCTTGGTACTGGACTGTGTCACCCCACATAACCCATTTGAGTTTTCTATTGCCCTAGTAGACTAAACACTCTTTTGGGTGAGAAAGTCTTTATTCTTTATATATTGACAGGAATATGCAATGTATATGTGCATATATGTTATATATTCGTTAATATCATATGAGCAAATACATCAAATGTTGATAAAATTTGTAGATCACTGCATGCCCGATTGTCCGATTGCAATCGGTTGTACGTGATCGTTATGCGTTTCTCAGCAATTTTTTTTTTTTTTTTTGAATTTTATGAATCTATAGAATTCAGTTAAAAAAAATTTTATCGAATTTGATCAAGTGGTTGCTGAGATATTATCGCTCAAAGTTTTTTTTTTAAAAAATGCAATGTTTATTGTAAATAGAAGCTGCGCCAAAATTTCTTAAAACTTTGATCAAAGATAAATTCGATGAAATTTTTTTTATTTGAATTCTATAGATTCGTAGAATTAAAGTGAACAAATTTTCATCGAATTTGATCAGGTGGTTGCTGAGATATCTTTCCTAAAACTTTGAGCGAAGATACCTCAGAAACCACCTGATCAAATTCGATGAAAATTTTTTATTCGAATTCTAGATATTCATAGAATTCATAAAAAATTTCATCAAATTTGATCAGGTGATTTCTGAGATATCTACGTCAAAGTTTTTTTAAAAAAAAAAAAAAATCAAAAAAAAAACAAATTCACTATAGTACAAGAGTGAAAAAATGCAGTAATCTCGTTTATTTGAGCCAATATTTCAAAGAGCAAGATTTTTATAAATGTCTTGCTATTGCGCATTGATCACTTTAGATCGATCTTTTCAAAATCAAGGTAGGTACCATGAATTTTCATCATAATATCAAAATAGAAGCGCGCCAAATTTTTCCTAAAACTTTAAGTGAGGATATCTCAGTAAACATCTGATCAAATTCAATTTTTTTATTGAATTCTATGATCCATAGAATCCAAATAAAAAATTTAATCAAATGGGCAGTGTTCTGAGAAAAGGGCCCAAATTGATAAAAAATTTTTTTCACAAAAAATCAATTATCTTGTGAAATATTAATCAGAATTGCATGATTTGGTACCATTCGATTCATCTCATTGAGAGGAATCGAATGATACTAAAATTATACAATTTTGATTAATAGTTCATGAGAAAATTGATTTTTTGCGAAGAAAATTTTTTATAAATTTGGGCCCTTTTCTCAGAACACTGCCAAAATAGTTGCTGAGATATCTTCGTTTTGCTCAAAGTTTTAAGAAAAATTTATGTAGTTTTTATTTAATAAATGTTTAGCTATTTTTAAAAAATTTTGAGCAAAGATATCTTAGCAACCACCTAATCAAATTTGATGAAATTTTTTTATTTAAATTCTATAGATCTATCATAATCATCATCATCATCATTATTATTATTAAAATGCAAATATCTGTGCAACCAGCCAATCAGATATTTCTAATATATCATACTCAAATAATATTTTTTACAACAATTCAACCATAATTTACCAAACGAGGTTAAATTACCACCCAAAAAAATTTCAGTTCATGATTTACATATCACTTTTATTAAAATTTTATTATAAACATTTACTTTGTCTTATTTCCTGAGCAAATTATTACTATGAAGAATATATACAGGTACGTATCTTCTATCATCAAGCTACCTAATCAGTATTGTGTATTTTTTTTCACTACTTTCCTTTAACTGTCACTGACGAATTATTACTTGCATTTAATTATTGCTATATATACTAATCCATTATCTCATATTTATTCAATATCTGCATACTTATAGATTCATTAAAATCTTGTTGTAATTGTATAAATTTAGTTTGAACAGTTTCTTTCTCGTTTAAAGCATTCATTAAACGTTT
>CAJVPU010002364.1:0-10750 GCA_910591775.1 Dentiscutata heterogama | reverse complement strand
AGCCACTTTGTCCTATCATAGATTTTGATTTGCCAATAGAAACACTAAATGCTATCACTTCTAAAGTTTCGCGTAAAAAAGTCTGTAAAGCTTTCAAATAGCCTTTAGAGATGTTTGTTTGAAAATACATCTGGAGTAGGATAAAAAATGTATAACTATCGCTACTAGTAGTAATACAAAAAAAATATCACTTCACATCTCTACTACTGGTATGAGGCTTAAGAACATTGCTCAGGTTGCAGTATTCACTAAACTTGTTTGCAAAATACTCTAGGTAGAATTGCAGGAGAAAGGTATTATTAATAACATTGCAAATAAAAGGTCTTTCTCCTTGCAGATGCATAGATTGCCCAAGTATAAGGAAGAAATGAAAGAACATGTTCGTGTAAAAAAAGCTATCCATCCAAAAGATGAAACAATCTTTAACTTTATGTTTTGCCCACCAAATGATAAATCAGAAGTTATAGAAAGCTCTCTCTTAGATGTTTCAGAAAATATAAGCAGAAGAAAATGCTCTACCTTGAGTAATATTACTACTGAAGCTAAATTCAAGTTGGCAGAGACATTGCTTAAAGAGGCCAATATTGAAGGCTATAATCTCTTATTTCTGTCAGAAAATTTCCCTGATAAATTTTCATTATCATATATTTCTTCATCATATTGCCTATTATGTGATCAGAAACACACAAGTGATAATGCATATATTATATGAAATAAAAAATCTTATAGCTTTTTCTGTTATCGTACAAATCTAGAAAAACAGCCTGGCGCGAAAAACCCTTCATTAAAGCTTACCATTAGCAAAACAGCTTTAAATAGAGAAAAAAAGCTTACAAGTTCTGCAAAACTAAGCTGATCCAGAATTTCAAATCCTAGTGATAACTTTGTATGAGGTGATTTATTGCGTATGTGTACCTTAAGTAAAAAATTCTCTTGTATGATTGTCTATGAGGCAATTCAAGCAATGATTGTCTGTGTTCAAAAGAAAATAAAAACATGGATTCTTAAACATAGAAATCTGAATAGTGGACTTATGTTTGATATGGGCCTAAACTAGATATTGCAAATTTTACAATTAATATAATAGAACTAGGAGGTGAGGTGGTAAAATTAACATCTTTGATCAATCATACTCTCATAAGGGCATAATATATTATGATGATGTCAATTTTCTCCCATACTCTCTAAATGTTAATTCACCAAAAACTGAATTCTTTAATCTTTTCTTAGGATTTAAGGCCAAACTAGCATCTCAAATTAATTATAATCTCGTAAAACCCATCATCTGGCATATAGAAAATATCTGGTGTAATAGAAATAAAAATCTTTCCGAATATGTTCTAAAATGGCTTGCATTCCCAGTTTAGTATCCAAGTATAATTCCTGGGACAATTCTTGTTTTACGCTCCCCATTATGATGTGGGAAGAATATTATTACTGATTTTATTCGAAAAAGTTTATTCGGGCCAGACCTTGTATTCTCGACTTCTAATCTAGAGAAGATTCTTGGATGGTTTAATAGCCCCATCTAAGTATAAAAACTTATTATTATGAATGAAACAGGAATGGCTAGTAGTGAATAGCATAAGGCAATTGATCATTTAAAAGCTCTTATTACAAAAAACTATATCTCAATTAAGCACAAAGGCCTTGAATCCCAAAATTGTAATCATTTTGCTAGATTTATGATTTTAAGTAATCATGATGCCCCAATTTGAGTAGAAATGGGAGATAGGCATATTGTATGTTTAGATATCTCTTTCTGCTATAAAAATAATTTTGCATATTTTGACCAATTGGGAGGGATTCTCGAGTATCTTGATATGTCTAGATCTTTTATATCATATCTGCTTAGTCTTAATCTTTCTGGATAGAAGCTACGTAAGATTTCTTCAACCAAAATGAATATAGAAACCATGTGAGACCAACTACCTAATCCCATCCGATTCATAATTGATTATATTGTACTATGGCCTAAAGATAAAGTAGCTAAACTAAGTAGCAATATATTATATCAGGAATATTTTGATTGGTATGAAGGCAATGGGAAAAAACTATTTTCTAACAACATTCTTGATAAGAAATTCTCAGAGATTAATATCGAATGCAAGAGAGCAAGTGGTAGAAAAAAGAAATGACAATATATTCTCGATCACTCCAAAATCATAACTAAGCTCTATGAATCTAGTCTAAATAATATCGAAGAATTTTTTAATATACCTCAACCTGATTTATCTGAAAATAGAACAACAGACATACTCATATTCAATGTGCCAGAATTTATTTCTTTAAAAATAATCCCACCTCAGACAGAAAAGAATTTCTTGCCTAGTGATAAGAAAGCAGATAAACAGAAAAATCTAACCCAAGCTCTATTCGACTATGTAGAAGAAGAAACCGAAACACCAGTTGCTTCAACATCTGGAACTTTCAAAACTTCTAAGACGTCTAACCTACCTGAGCCAAAAATTATTAAGCGGTCTTAAAAAGACTAGCTCGAAACTAGCAAACTTCCCAAACCTATTGAGCTTATAAGTGGAGTAGCGCCTGATATACCTTCTAAAGAAACTGATTCTTTCAAGCCTATCAATGAAATATCATCTGCTATACTTTTGACCAGAGCCTAGAATGAAGAGTGCCTCAGAAAAAGGGCAATCAAACTCGTGAAGACCCTGATAAGTTCATGACCATCACAGAAAAAGACAGGCTTGATTCTACCGTATTTCGTTATAAAATAGAAATGGATGCACGAATGTGCAGTTATGCAAAAGAGAGCAAAGAAGATACAAATAAAAATATGGAAATAATAGTATAAGAAAGATTAATAGAAGAAGAGATTATCTGGCATGAACTCGAAGAAAAAGGAATTACATCCTTATGGCTTGATACCAATGCAGAATGGCAAAAAAATATAAGCATACTTTAGAAGAACGGTATGCTTTGATAAAGAGTGAATAAGAAGCCGGTTTACAAGTAAGGTATTTGGATAAGAGGGTTCTTTACAATTAGGCAAAATAAAATTCTAAACTATTAATTATTTTTTTCGAATTAAAAAATAACTAGATTAATATAACTAGATAATACTTATTTTTCTCATAGCTATGAAAACAGCTACTCCAAAGATCTGAAAACCTAAAGTTAATAACTTTGTATTAGTTTTAGAGCAGTTTCTAGAAAAGCATAATCTGATAGCAGACTCTACCTCAAAACAATTAAGCTAACATGCTTCCAAACTTGATACTCTACTTCCTGATTAGATGGCCTGTAGGTGTGTTAAAGTTGCTTTTGCCAAAAGTACTAATAACAGACATTCATTTAGTGAAGAGCAGATAGAGGCTCTCTTATCAGATAAAAGAAAAGGAAAACTCACTATAGAGAAAAGGACAAAATATTGTGCTAAAATTGGTAATACTATAGGCATTTTTGCCTATCATTTAGATTTAGGCCCAAAAAATGATTATGAAAATGAAATTAGTCACCAGTAGTTCACGTTAGTTGCAATTTTATGTGAAATTAGCAGAAGGCAGGGTAAGTCCTGAAATTATTAATATCTATGCCAAAGATCCAAAACTTATTCAAGAGTCTAATAAAATTCAGAAAAAACAAACTAAAAAATGAATGGCTAATCTGAATAGAATTCCAATACACTTCTCATTAGCAAGAGTGCTTAAAAGGATTCAGAATATAGATATTTCTAAAATTTCATCTAAAGAAGATCTCACAGATGTAATAGTGATATTGAGTATGAGACTTGTAAAAGTAAGATCTTTTCAAATTATTCACTATAAACCAGATTCTTTGAATGCTTCAGTATGGTATAAAGAAAATTGGTTATTCTTGGTACTATATAGGCTATTTAAAAAGTAGAGAAGAAAAAAAAAAAATCCCAAGCCTCAACCATTTCTTTCCATAGAGAAGAGCCTGGAATGTGCTAGAGAATTACTCACCTGGATCCAAAATGCAATCAAGGCAAAAAAGTTGCATGATTCTGTCTTTACAGAAAATAAACCATGTAATGTCTGGCCATTTAACGAATTCTTAAAACAAGAACCTTATAGAACTATACTTAAAAAATTAAGAGATTATGGAAGTAAACATGCTTCCAGAATTCATAGTAGTAAGAAACCAACTCCCCAACATCTTAAACTGCTTTTGAGAATTGCAATGAGACAAGAATTAGATCACCTTGATGTAGGTGATAATTATGCTATAGGCAATACAGAATCAGAAGAGTCTGACTCCAAACCAGAGACAAGCAATAGTTCAAAACCTTAAATACAGGCTTCTTTGTCATCTTAAACAATAGAAATGGATTCAATGTTAGCTAAAATTAATGCAATGTTAGCTGAAATTCAGAAATAAATACCAGGAGAGTCAGGTAGTGGGTACTTGTTTAGAAAATTTTTATTGGGCTCTCATGAACATGAGATTTAAATTGTCCACTATTTTCCTAATTCTATTCTGAGATCACAATTGAGAGATATATTTCTATATTAATATTTTTTTTTCTTATAAATTGGCAGTGTTGAAGTGAAATAAACATCCTGCTTTCTCGTGATTAAATCACTTAAATCTAGATATATTAGTAATCCAGATATATCGGTAACCTAGATCTTTTTTTGAGCTTGCAAAGTCTTAATCAATAAAATCTATATATTAAACATGTCCAATACATGTTGACTGAATATGGTTTAAACTATATTAATAATCTAAAAACACCAGAAGCTTGATTACAATTTCACATTGTTTATTAAATCAAACCTGAGTTCATCATATTCGAAAAGATTTAAAACTTTCACAGGATAAGCTAGAGTATCCAATAATGCATTGTGTTCTAATACTTCAAATGAATTAGATCTAAAAAATATGACAAATAATCCATTTTTTGCTTGCTCAGATAAATTAAAAAGACACATAGTAAATAGCCTAAAAAGGATAAAACATTAATGAGCTTTCCAGGCTTGATAAAGTTTTTTTAAAGTATCTTTACCAAAACGTCTTTAATAATCCCATCTGGTATATGTTTTTCTAGGGTTCCAGTCCCAATAATTGTCCTAATCATTATTACTATCTTTATCATTATTATCTTTTTCGTTGATATCAAATTTGCTATTGTTATCATTATCTATGTTGACAAGTATGACTTCATTATCTAATAATCCCAAAGCCTCTAAAAATTTGTATACCTCAATCTTATTACCAGTATTAATATTAGAATAAGTTTGTTCCATAACGATAATATACTAAAATATCTTATCTTCAATTTAGATTATTTAGTTTCTCTTGTCCTGCAGATGAGATCATGTGATTTAACTACCTGTGTTATATAGCAGGTTATGTATTTTTGCAAATCTATGAGGAATAGATCAATGAATAATTAATCTGCCAACTTTTTTTCAGAATGTTTTGGTATATTATACCTATTATGAATCTTTAAATTAGTATTACGTATGTCAATTCGATGTCTCTGATATTAGAATGGGACAAGAATGGAAATTACGCCAGCGATTTACAGATCTAATCCTACGAAATGTAACAGGCACTATAGCATCATCTATTCCACATAATAAAATTCTATTACGGATCATTGGTAGATTTGTATGAGGTATAAATTGGGGTTTAAAATAACATAATTATGCAAAAAAAAACACGTGTGATCTTTCAGATCTTGTATAATCTTAGCAATAAATAGTTTATTTCTCGGTGATAACTTCATCTTTATTACTGCATATTAATTTGATATAAAACCCTAACTAGTAATCATCAGATTTTCTTTAAAGCACTATTGTTAAATGTGCCCAAATTTGGTAAACAAATTGCCAAATCCAAAATTAGTATCTAATTTTTTTAGTCGTGGAGGATACACTATAAAATAAGCTAAGTATAATAAAAGTTTGTTATAAGAAACTTATCTGTACTTGCTTCGCTGATATCATCATGTCCCTTGTTAATCTCCAAAACTTTGCTCTTAATATTTTAAAAGAAATGAAACATGATGCGATACAAAATATCGAAGTTACAGAATTGCCACAATGTAAAATATGTAATAAAAAAATTTTAACAGTTAACTTTGAATCATTTACAATACTTTCATGTGGTTATGCATATCATAGAAAATATATCGAAAAAAATTTTTTACTTATAGAAGAGAACAAATGCCATATTTCTGATTGTGACAAAATTGTTGATTCAGTAGTATCTGAACGAAGGTTTTCTGAATCATTTCAGTTTAGTGGAACTTCGGCTATTGCAGATATGTTAGGCAATAATCTTAGATTAAATTCACCAATAAATATATTACCATTATTACCCTTATTTAATAAGACTAACTAGAAAAAATGTACTAGGGAATCACCCACATCTACTAAAAAAATGTCTAGCAAGAAAATGAAAAAAACTGGCAAGAAGAAGGTATCGTCTATGTTAAAAAAAACTTATCGAAGAATTATTAGCTAATACACCTGTTCCTACTATTAGAAAGAACTTGGAAAAAACAAATGAAAGCGCAATCAGTATTTTTTTGTAACTATCCGATAAGATTGATAATGCCAAAACTAAAAACAAAAGTGTATCTTGAGGTCTTATTTTCAGCTATTTTGATTTTGGGGAGGCTGTATTTAAATGATATAAAGAATTAAAACCTAAACATAGTAAGGATGGATCTTAAGCAATAGTCAAGAGTGAGATTAGAGAGGTGATTTCTGAAGCAAAATGTTCTGATAAAGCTTTGCGGAAAAGAATAGAAAGAACTGAAAAGGTTTATAAGCTTTTTAATAATATAGGCAAAAAAAAAATATCACGAATAAAATCTACCTTTCCAGGTTTTATCTTAAATCTAATTAAGGATGAAAAGAATTATGTAATAGCCAAAATCTTAAAACAAAAGGTTTGTTAATATACTGTGCTATTTCTTCTGTGCAATTAAGTCGAGCCTGGACATCATATCAGACTCTACTATCAGAAAAAACAGAATTTCATTCACATATATTCTCAAACATATAATAAAACATTTGCATATCCTGCTCATATTAGGCTTGATTTTTTAAATGTGTATAACTGATTGCCAAACAACATGGAAAATAATTTGCTGAGCCAGGACACCGTGTCCAAACTTGAATGACTTATGAAGTGCCTTAATGGCCAGCTATTTCAGGAGATAAATTTAACTTCCTTTATTCAAAAAAGAAAGGCTAGCTAATTGATAGGTTATCTTCTGCAGATTAAAGATCAAGGGAGGAGTTCAGGCTGGCACCTATATCTATAAAATTAATAAAATTATAGAATAAACATGTATGGATAGATAGCATATAAAAATAATTTTTCTTACTATGTTTGTAAAAGACAAAATTTTTTTGCTAAATATAGGAATAAAATTATGATCCTTTCCTATACATAATTTGTTTGTAAATGGGTCACAAATACAAGTGCCATACATTACAGGTTTGTATGTATAATAAAAATTTTTAAATTATTTTTTCTGTTAATAAACAAATAAAAAAAAATCATATCAAAAAGTGGCATATCTTTAGAGGTTGGAAACGTGGATGTAAGGTTTGTGACGAATACAATCATCATTCACATCTATATTGCAAACATGCAAAAAGGTAATGGATGAAATATATAGGTGATAATTCTCAAATAAGTGATAAACAATTATCATTATATGTACAAGCATAATAATTTTATATATTATAAAATTTATATGAGGCTTATTATTATGCATAACTTATTTGTGAGACAGAGCACAATCTCAAAGTGCTATTTTTCTGGAATTAGTACCTGATGCTAACCAAAGTCGGTCAATTAACTCATGCCATATAACAATATTAACTTTGTTGTATATATTGATATTGGTATCAGTTAAACATTAACTTAATATATTTACTTCAGTAGCTAAAATTCTGATTCAGTTAATTAACATATATCGATATGTAAAAAATTTTTCTGATACATAAAAGCATTCAGTAATAACATACATAATTGTGATTTATATATTTTGCTTAAAAATTTTGGCTGTTCTACGCATTGTAGTTATTGATATTGTATTCATCTACATTGACCCAGTGTATTCTCTCTGAAGCATGTTTAATATTCTAATAAAATTGTTATTTTTTTAAAAAAAGTGATCACAGGTGTGGTATCTTAAAGCAGGTTGTAAGTGCTATTTCTTCTGAAACAATAGTCTTAGAAAAATTCGAATCAATACTGCATCATATTATGTAAATATATATAAAATTTGATATTATCACTATATTCAAAATCACATGTATGATCAGGAGATTATGATTAAAAAATGCATGCGTGATCTGTTGTACAACAATCTGATTGTTTGTATAAACTATAAAGGGGGTAAGTGTACGACTAGCATGGTTAAAGATCCATTTGATTGGCCAATATATTACACAAATTTTACATATACATAGATAGGAAAAGTGCTATCTTTGGCTTATAGACAAATTAGTATGTTACAAATTAAGTAAGTGTGAAACTTTATAGTCGCTTTGGTTATTAGTTCCTTTACTTATTAGAAAATTTAATCAAGTATAATCAGATTTAACAAAGACTTTTATAATATTGGTATTTTCAAAAAAAACACAGTTTAGCAGGTTTAGTAAAATTCTACTACTATTATTTGAAGTCAAAGCTTCATTCGCTCTTTATAATTTTACATACGCACCTAAAAAAACAATTATACTTACTAAGAACTTATTGCCAAAAAAAAAATTTAGATCAGTTGTTTTGAAATATAAAGCTTCAAAATTAAAAAGCTTTATTAAAGATAAGCTTTATTTTACCAACTATTCATTTCTCTAATTCTATTTCGCAAGTCCAATTCTAAATCTTGATCAATTTCCAGTTGATTATCATCTTCTTTATCCAAATCAGCCTTATCTGTGTTATCCAGTTTATTAATTAGTTCTTTTGCCTCTTTATTTGTCTTTGTATTTAAGCATTTTAAAAATGAATTAACATTGTGCCAGATACTGTCTTTAAAATAATTTAAATAGGATTTACACTTGTTATCTATCTTTTTGTAGCATTCTATGTGGTATCCATACCTACATATTAAGACAATTCCCTCATTAATAATTAGTTTCATATGACAATAATCACAGCCATTAAATAATAGGGATGATAAGGTACTATATCCGGATGGCATACTTGTTGTCTCCAATTGTTCTAAAGTAGGAAGATTATAAATGGTCTATAAGTTTTTTTTGGTCTGTTTTTTTAAAGATGAAATTTTGTTACTAATTAAACTTTTCTCTTTATTTTTTCTATAAATTTTTGAAATTGAGAAAGAAGAAAGAAACATGTCTTATTAGTTAGAAACTTCAAATCTTGTAGAGAGTAAGGATATTTAGTTTTTGTTGAAAACATCTCATGAAAGGCTAAATCTTTATAATAGTCCAATATGAAGGCTTGTCTTCATATATTTTCAGCACTATCATTTAATGTTGTTGTTGCCTATATTCTGCTATGCATGTTTTCCACCCAATAGTTGTTAAATTGAATTAAATTTTTTTCTATAGCTTCTTTCATTGGGTGTCCATTCTTTTCCCAATAAAATATATCTGACAAAAAGGCTAGTAGTGCTTTATTATAATTCTTTCGCTTCCAATATAATGCAAAGGTCCAAATATGAAAGATTGTTTCTATGTAGTTTTCAAAGCACCAGACCAAAATAGCAACGCATAGACATCAAGGACCGCTGGTACAACATTATCAAGAAGCTCCATAATTACTTGATATTCAATATTTTTTTGCAGATGAGTAAATTTTTTTACTACATCTTTTTTTAATTTTGATTTATGCAGAGAACACCAATTCTAATAAAAGGTTTGTTTTTTCTAGAGTCTGGGCTTTTTTGCTAGTTTTTTTTTTCGCTGAACACATTATGAAAGAGCTTTTCAAAAAATGGGTAGTAAATTTTCATTATATGCTCCCGAGTATTAAGAGAAACATGCAATGGTCCAAGGAGAGGAATAAAAGATATTATTTCTAGTTGTACTAACAAGTTTCTATTTTCATTATGTAGATGCATCAGTGCTTTATGAATAAAAAGTTGGCCTGGCCAATCTGTAACAAGTGGCGCCACATTGTTAGTGAAGCAATTTGTTTCTTTGTTATATCTTAAAATCATATTGTATAGAATGAAGTTGCTGTTCCTCTATGCCTACTAAAATTGTATCTTTTATTTTTCTTTCTTCTTTTCGCTTTATAATGGCATTGTCGTAGATATGTACTATAAGTTGATCAATTCTATCAAATTCAAATAAATTTGAATTAGTCTACTAGGCTTTCTGTTGTAAATATGACAGGTCAAAATAATTTTGATACTGGTCTATAAGTTTTTTGCAAATAAGCAGAGCCTTGATATTATTTGGGTTATGAACTGATATACCATTAAATATAATTGGTACTGGATCTAATTTTTTGACCTTTTTACATATGCTTGTTGCAAGATGAGCGGCTTCTGATAAGAAAATGCTATTTGGATGACGATTTTTGTAGATATTATAGTAATTATTTAGATTATAAATACAAAGATGATTTTTATTATCACTAAAATATTTTTTTACCCATATCGGATATTCATCAGCAACTTTTTTTTATAATTATACATGGTCTTATTGTTACAAAGTAGGTTGTAATATGGAGTAATACTAGCGTAGCATAGTATAGAAAATATTCTATTATTGTATTATTTATTATATTATTATATCATAGCATTATAGTTATCATTATA
>CAJVPU010002363.1:0-10751 GCA_910591775.1 Dentiscutata heterogama | reverse complement strand
GTTAAAGGTTTTAAGAAGTATAAAGTAAAATTATTGAAATAAAGAAGTAATATTTTGATTTGTTTTTGTTAATAATAAAATAAAGTTAAAAATATATTATTCAAAAGAGAAAATGAATTTAAAAAGAAAAAAAAAGTGTCTAAAATTTTAGATATTTGAAAGTTTAGAAAAAAAAGATCAGTATTAATTGTTAGAATTTGAAGTTTTTTTGAAATATATTGTATAGCTTGAGAAAGATAAAATTGGTAATATTAAAAAAAAATAAAAAAACTTGGATAAGTAGAGAATTGTATAATATTAAAGTAGGCTATAATATTAGCAAAATGATAGAGGTTTGTTGAAGTAGAAAAGTATATTGTAATATATTTTTAAGATTAAAGTTGTTTATATTATTATTAATAGTAGCTTGGTTAAGAAATTTTTTAAAAAAAGTATAAAAAAAAGGAAGTTTCATATTTAGGATTGGTTGTAGTATTATTAAGCAATATAAATTGTTGTTTTGCTTTATAAGCTAATTTTTTAAAAGATTTAAAAGAAAAAGATTTAGAAAGAGTAGAGGTAATAATTAATTTGGTTCAAAAATAGAAAAGTTTAAGTTTGGTTATAAAATAGTTAGAAATTGTAGAAAGGATTGTTTAAAAAAAAAGAATATCAGATTGTAAAAAGTATATATAGTATTGTTAGAAAAAATATTGCAAGTAGAATTAGTGCAAGTATATAAATAATATAAAGTAGCTTTAATTAATATATTAGTATGTTTTTATAATAAGTTAATTGATATAGGTTGATAAGAATCTAGAAGTAGTTGTTTAAAATGATTAGAAAGAAAAGTATAGTTTGAAATCTAATGAAATTATAAACTTTTTGCTTATTAATATATAAAAATTGTTGTTGATAGAAGTTGTAAAATTTGGAAAACTAGTTATTAAGAGATAAGCAGTATGTTTTAAAAAAAGAAATATGAAATATTTGAAGAAAATATTGTGAATCAAAATTAAAGATAATATAAATATTATATTTAAAATCATGTTTAATTTTAAGTATTAATAAGTTTGAGTTATAATAAATAGTATTAAAATATAAACTTAGTCAAATAGGTTTAAAATCAAGATCAAGATAAAATTGATTATAGTTAAATACTTAATATTGGTTATAAAAAAAAAAAATATAGACAAGCAAGATTGATTGCAAAATAGACATGTTAGAAAATAGAATATAAAAGTAGAAAATAGTGAGAATAAAAAATTTTTTTATAGTTTAGACTTGTAAAAAGAATAGTAGTTAAGTTTGATAAAATATTTTTAAAAATAAAAAATAATAACTCAGATAAAATATTAGAATTATAAGAAGGTGTATTAGAAATGTTTTAATAAATAATATCAAAAAAAAATTGTAATTTTTGTAAAATTTTATTTTGTAATAAGTCATTAAAATTATTATAGTTAGATTGTTGTTGAATACCTGTAGTAGAAGTATGAGTTGTTTTCTCTAGATAAAAATTTTAAAAAAAAGTTTGATAAAATTTAAAACTTGTATTTCAAGAGTGGTTTGAAATTAAGTTTGGTTTTGAGCTTTTGTATTAATTAAAAATGCTTAAAACTAGTTAAAAGTTTTACTAGAAAGTTAATAATAAGAAAAATCTTTATTAAGTTATAGTTAGTTTTAGATAAAATAATAAAAAAATCAGAAAATTTAATAAAATAATATAGATAATTTGAAAATAAAACTTGACAGTATTTTGGTTATATAATCAAAGTTAGATAATTTAGATTTATTAGAATTGTCTTAGAGAGAAGATTATTTTGGTAATTAAATCATCTAAATTAGTTAAGTAAATCAAATGTTATTGAATTTTAAAGATTTTGTAATAATAATAAATATAATAGTTTGCTGATTCTCTGTATCAAATTTAGTTAAAAAGAAAACTAGCAATTTAATGCTTACTAAGACTAAGAAACTATACAAACACCTTTAAAGAAAACAATAGAGTAACAAAAACTAACTATATTTATTTAGAAAAATAAATAAGCCAAGCTTATAAATAAAAAAAAAATACAAAACAGTACTACTTTCTAAAGACAAATAATAATTTTATAAATTTTTAGCACTTAGTGAAAATTTAGCTTAACTTTGTAACACGGATCTGTTTATATTACCAAACTAAAACTAGTAAACAAACAAGTATATATTCAAATTTAGTGCAAAAACAAATATACTAAGTGTGTAATAAATAAATATACAAATAAATAAACAATCACGTAAACAAGGCTTAAAGTAGATACTATACAAATTCAAAATATATTACAGTACTCAAGATTGGTATGCAGTTAACTGTAATACAAGATGTTCAAAAAGTATCTATAGATATAAACTGATATAAAAGTTAGAAAATATAAAAAAATTTTTACAAAATCTGAAGATGAATTTAGACTTATAAAAGAAGTCTACAAAGCAGAAATTTTAAGAATAGATAGAAAATTAGCAATATTGACAAGTGCAGCTTCTGAAGTACTAAGCCTGTTTAGAAACATTATAGAGATATACAAATACTGTGAATATATAAAAGTAAGAGATAGCAAAAATAGCATTAACAGTAATAGTAAAATTAATATAGCAAAAAGCAAAGTTAATAATAATTTAACAGACTGCTTACTTACACAAGAGTGTAGACAAACTTATTATGGAGTAGAAAAAATTTATAAAAGAGCTCTTGTAGAAAAAAAAAAAAATTTTGAACTTTTAGATAATCAAAATATTATAAAAAGTAGTATCTAACAAGCTAAAAATGCAAAAAATAGTACAAGTACTACAAATAATTTACCAAAAGAAAACAACAAGATAAAGATCTCTGAAAAGCAAATATCTAAATATAATCTATCTTAATATAAAAATATATTAATTTTTAGTAAGCAAAAAAAAAACAAAAAAGAAAGTAAAAGACCCACCAAAATTAACATCATACTATAGAATATACCTGTCAAAGCTAGTGCAAAAAATATCTTAGCTTTTATAAAAAAGCTATAATAATAGGCTTTATGACAGAAGGTAAAAGCAAAACTGCATATATATTAATAATCTCAAAAAATAATAAGAAAAAATTCATTCTTTAAATAGTATAAGCTATTTACTACTTAGAAAAGAGAATGTCTAGAATTATACAAAACAAGTTTGATGAAGAAGCACTTCAAAAAAGAAACAAGATTAAGGCTTTGCTAAAAGGAGTACTAAAAATAGCAATAGAAATAGCTATATTAAAACAACTAAAAGAAACTAAATCCAAAGCAATTTATATATCCAAGAACAGAAATAGTAATCAGAGACAAATAGCTACTATCTATTTTAAAAATAAAGCAGATATGCAAAAAGCACAAAAGAGTATAGTGTATTACTATAATACAAAACTGGAGTAGATATCTAAATATAAAGAAGATGTTCCAGACAAGCAAAATCCTTGAAGAACTGAGATTCATTAGCAACAAATAGCTCTTTAAAAAATAAAAAGGCAAGTAGCTTGTACAAAGCTATAGACTTACAAGTAAACTCAAAAACAGGCCATGAGCTAAAACCAAAAAAGTATAAAAATATCTTGTAAGTACTTGATGAAAATACTCAGCCAAAATATAAAAAATTCAAATCCAAAGCCTATAAAATGAAAAAACAGAAAAATAGCAAAATTTGCTTTTAAAAGAAGAATAATAAAGTAGAAACAATGCTTAACCAGAACTTAAGCAGATTATTTAATCTAAAAAGTCAAGTAAGTAAAAAAGATAAAGACATAGTATATAGCTCCTAAAAGTGTTTTGATTAAATCAAAAATCAGGAGGTTATGCTTGTACAAAATAATAGAAAAAGAGATCCCAGATACAAAAAAAGCAAATTTAGAAAATCTAAATACTTTTTTTTTTTTTTTCAGTGTTAAGGTGATCTCTTTGGTCTGAAAACTCTTTATTAGCAATTATTTGTTATTATAGTTATAATGAAGATACAACTAGTTATACATGCACCTTTTGAGTACCTATTTAAGTAGTCCGCTTGCAGGTTCTACACTAGATATTATGCCTATAACCCAACTAGAGAGTTACCCAATTAAACCTTCTGATCCTAACTATTTTTAAACATATCAAACTAACCAGAAAACTACCAATGGCCTGTTTCACTAGATTGTGCACCCTGCCTTAGGACTTCTTGTGGCTTATCTTGGGTTTGCACTATCTAATTACTGGCTTGCATCCCTTTGTTAAGTAAATACATAGGCTATTCTCAAGGTAAACCTACCAGAGCTTTCTCTATCCTATTTGGGCCAATCTGGTTTTGCACAGTTGCTAAGGCTTCCACTTGTAGTTGGGATTTAATCACTTTTGCCCTTATAAGGTTCATTCCTAATCCCAGTACCCACATTTAGACTTTTCCTTTTTCTGTTATTTCTTTATTAGTCCATCCCTTAATTCCAACCAGTGACCCAGAAGATTCGATTTTGGCTTGGCATTAGGTGCTAGTACCCTCATCTTGTTTTGGTACATAATTTTCTAGCACATGTCCTTTTTCTCTAATTTGGTAGGCTAGTCCTTTGGATATGGCCAGCATTTTCTTGTCAGTTACTTAACTTTCATAACCCCTAGTTTTGTAGATAGGGCCCCACCACCAGTTTCCCATACCGGTTGGCCAAGGTTGGTGTACTCTGTAACGGCTTACAGATTTCTAACTTCCTAAAATAGCAGTTAGGTCAGTAAATCTTCTTACTAAAAAATCTTGTTGTTATTCAGTTCTCTAATTTTAGTCCTAATTTTCAAATTCAGGTCTTTCCTGTAGTACCATCAAAGATTGTAGCTACTCTTTACTCGAGTCTTTCCAAATAGGTTTTGATCATCCCAGTTTCTCAGCCTTTTATATGCCAATACTCTTATGTAAACATGGTGTCACTGAGATTACAGGTTCTAGAACCCAACTGATCAACAAATAATTATTACCATAACGCATACTTATTTTTCGAAATCGTTGTCTGTGGGATTCAAACTTTGGACCTGCTATTTAGTGGAGTGACGACTAGACCACTTCACTAAGCCACTACACCCCTAGAAAATCTAAATATTTTAAATACTGTTAAACCTCCCCAAACCAATATGCATGGTGGACCGATTTTGTATCAGTCTTAAGAGGTTATCAGATTTGAAAAATATTATAAACTATTAGATTAATATAATAGAAATGGACTTTGTAAACTAATTTTTTATCAGATTTGACAGATTATCAGTTTTGAGAGGATCGATTTAGGGAGGTTCAACAGTATTAGGTTTTATAATATTAAAAGTATTAAAAGCAACAAAACAAAGTTAAAAGCTCTTATAGACTATATAATAGATAAAAAAATATATATTTTAGGAATTTGCAAAACAAATATTGTGAAAAAATAGAGAACCTGGTTTACAAAACATGAGAGTAGAATAATTAGCTTTTGAACAGAAAATATAAATAAGAAAAAGAAAGGTTTTGGTATAGAACTATTAATCAATAAAAACTATATACAACATATTGCTAAAGTAGAAAAAATAGATGCTTATAAGCTAGAATTGATATTAATATTTAAAAGAGTAGACTATAGTATTATTGTGCTTTATTTCTCACCAAATAATCAACAGATATGAAGCAAACTCCAAACATTTATCAGATATAGCCTTAATAAAGAGTACAAAAAAAAACATAAATTTATAGTTATAAGAGACTTTAATACTACACAATAAGAAGCAATAATACACAAAGATGAAGCAAAAAAAGATAATAGTGCAGATGAGCTTTTCTTTTTTCTAAAAATAAAAGGCCTTATAGACGCATACTGATAGGTAAACCCTTAAGATTTAGGATTCATCTAGAGAGGTTAGAAATCTGAAACATGAATAGACTATATCTGGATATTACAAAAAAATAAAGACAATATTTTAAAAATAGATATTATAAATATAGACAATACAATAGCAAATAATTATATAATATTTCAAGCAAGTATTATTATAAATATAGGGCTTCAGATAAGCAATAAGGCAAAGAGTAAAAGATTAAAATCTAGAACACTAACTTTTGATCTAGAAAATACTAAAAATAAAGACTAGCTAAAATATGAACAACTTCTGAATAGAGAGCTAGAAAAAAAATAGGCAGCATTAAAAAGCAAGAAAACAAATAAACAAATAATATTGTGAGAAGAACTAAATTAGAGATAGAGTATAATTAATGAGTATATTATATTGACAACAAAAAAATATTTTCAAAAAAGTGAAGTAAAAAACTTTACTAAAGTATGCTCCTAGCTCTGAGCTACAAAATGCTAAAAAAAAAGTTAGAGTAATTAGTAAACTTTGTAGAAAATACAAAGTACAAATAAGCAAATCAAATTATAAAAAAAGATAAAATTAGCAAGCTACTCAAAATATTAGAAATAATATCTTTGAAAACAAAAATAGTATAGTTTAAAGAATTGTATATAAGATTAAATGAGCTCTGGAAAGTAGAAAACAAAGTTTAGATACAAAAGAGAAGAAGCTACGTGTATAAAGAAAATAAAATTAAAAAGCATATAGAAGAAAGAGAAGAGATAATAGTTGCAGACCAAAAATGAATAATTCAAGCTAACTAGACAAACAAAATAACAGAATTCACCTTGATAGAGTAGTAGTAGTTGAAAATGAAGTAGAAAACTAATTAACAACAAGAAAGAAGTAAAAGAAAAAATAGCAACACACTTTCAAGAACAATACAAAAAGTGTAAAATCAAAGCAGAAAACATAAATACAAGGTAAAAAAATAGCTACAGGCCAATAGCTGATATAGAAGAAAGCTAGTATAAAGAACTTGATAAAGATATAGATAATTTAAAATAGTATAAAGCACTAGAAAAAACAAAACTAGCTTAGCACTAGAAGCAAGTGATATTACATACTCTCTATTAAAGAAAATAGAAATTAAGTTACAGTTAATTCTCTTTATAATTACATGTTTTGTTTACTTAATAACTTTTTTAAAAAATATGCTTATAAAGAGGTTGTGCTTATATAGAGATAGTTTTTTATATGTTTAATAGTAATTTGTTTTTGAGTATAGAATATGATAAAGAGGAGTTTTTATATGATATGATTATAAAAGAGGGTGACTATAAAGAGGGATGACTATATAAGAAGTAGCATGTTTTTTAAAAAAGGTATTCTATTCCCATATCAAAAAGCAAGTTTTGGAATTACAATCTATACAAATTATGCTGCTTGAAACAATAAAAAAAATAACAGTATACATAGTAAATACAAAATTAGAGAAGATCATTAAAGAGAAAAATATTCTTAAGAGTTTTAATTTCACTAAGCTGCCTGGAAATTATACAAATATACTAATTCAGATATTAAATAATATTCTAGAAGATTCTAGAAAACAAAAAAAAGAATTATGGATCTTAATGCTAAATATAAAAAAAGCATTTGACTTGGTAAGCCTAGATATACTCAAACTAGCATTAAAAAGGATCAAATTACCTATATATATCAGAACTTTATTCTTGATCTGTATAGAAGTAGAAGAATTGAAATAGTTATAGCATATAGTAATAGTAAAGAATTCTTGGCAAAAGATAAAATAGACTAGATAAAAGTTATTTTTTCTTTGGTCTAGTATATATTTTATAATCCTCTAATTAGCACTATATAAGAAAAAAAAAATTTGAGATATACAGTAGAAGCAGGACCCTGGACATTTCTCATATAGGTCATAACTGATCTGCATAAATTAAGAAGTTTTTGCTACCTTAAAATTTAGTTTAATTTGCTAAAAATTCAATTATTATATATAAATATTATAGCAATTTGCTAAAAACTAAATTATAACATCTAGATTTATTAAAAATACTAACAGTAAATACTACTACTAAAATAATTTACTTATCACATTACTTACAGTATTCTCTAATAATAATATTCTACTACAAAGTATTTCTTCACCAATAAAAATTGCTAGATTCATGAATAGCACCTGGTACTATTCAATTTTAAAGATAAGTTCTTGAATAAGGCCCCAGGTACTATATACAGTGCAATATTGTATATAATTGCTTAAAAATTTAATTCTAATTTTCAATTACATAAATTTATTTGCAAAAATATATCTACTATATATTTATACTCTGGTTATACCCTGGGCATTATGTGTATAAATGAAAATTTCATTTCTGCATATACCCAATTGCCCAGGATATAACTCTTATAAAGTCACAAAAATATAAATATCAATGCCCAATAACTAGTAACTAAATAGAGAAATTCAAAAAAAAAAAGCCAATATTGTATATATAGCTATTGCTTATGATTTATTAAATCTTCTAAATAGATCTTAAATTAAGCGATCTTATATTCATGGGCTAATTTAATTAACTATAATAGCAATCATTTAATTATAAATAAAAATTTCAAAAATATATAAGCTATGCATTATATACGAAGTTAATTTCTTGTGATTGACTCAATCAGTTTTTTTTTTTTTTAATTTTTTAAAGGACCATTCGGTTATTAAAACATAAAAAAAAATTTTATTAAAGATTTCAAATTTTGGCCTGGCCTAGTTATGAAAACAAACTAATTAATAGTGTATAACTTAATAATAAACATATAAGAAATCTTCAAAATCGATCATTTCATCTTTACCTATCAAGATTTCTAACCCAAAATTAGATAATGGTAAAACTGAAAAATGAGCTAGTAAATGTTGCACCTGAATAAATTAATATATCATCATTTATAGATAAGACTTGTGGTAAATTCTTCAAAAGTTATTTATCTTGAATACAATTCTTCATTCCATGATTTGTCTTAGCAGAATATAAATACCAAAAAGTTTTTCTTGCATTGTACGGTTTAACATTTCTTTCTACTATCACATAAATATTACAAACTAAATAGTTGATTAACTAAGAATTTTAACAATAAAATAATTTTTAACTAACTTGTTTAGACCTAACTTTGACCGATAAGATCTCTGTTGCTGTAGAATCATGAATGCTATTAGAACTTGTGGTAGCTGCCTTTGTTTTAGCGGTTGAATTTGTTAAGAAGACTATATCAAAGAACTTAGTTTCCTGCAGATATCATATAGTTAGCTTATTTCTGCAGTTTATGATAAATGTATATAAACTTTACAATATAACCTTCATACCATTATACTCTTGAATAATTTGCTAAAGAACTTAGATTAACAATAATCGAATGACCGAGTAAGTTTAATAACATATTGGATTCATCCAACTACTAAATTTATATAAAATTGATTAGTCAGCATAATAATTATGATTTACTGTAAAATGATAGAATAGTAAAAATATTAATAAATAACCTTTTTTTTTTTTAAAAAAAAAAAAAAACTCTCAACCCATCCTAACTATTTTATATAAAATTTAGTAGAACTAGGTCAATAGATATCATCAAAAATCTAAAGGATTATATGCAATATATGAGTATCGCCAAGGGGGGAAAATCTGTCATTGGGCTTTTAATAATATTTTGGACCTGACATAATCTATTTAATTTATTAGAGAATATATCCGGTACAAAATATTATTAGAAGCCCGATGACAGATTTCTCCTTGGCGGCACTCATATAGACTAATAAAATTGCTAATGGATGAATATTTATAACTTCTTTTGCTCAACAAATAAACTTACAGATAATATTACCTGAGTATATATGCACGAATTCTTGTATTACCTAAAAATAGTAAAATTACAAGATTTAATTAAAACAATTTACATAATCTTAATTGTTTTATTAGTCAAAACTTACTAATATACATACTTACCTGTCATATTAATAAGTAGACCACTACGATACTCTTACAAAGCATACATTTTCAATCCAAACCTAAAAATAAATAAATAAATAAATAATATAAATAAATAAATGAATATATAAGTGTACATTATTGAGCAAAAATTTTAAATATTTGCCCAATAATGGTGTTATCTGGCAATTTATGATCATGATTGGTAGCTAAGTTTTAATCCGAATGAAAAAAATAACAAAAAGAATTTTTTTTATAATTATATGCGATTGTCGAATAATTAAATAAATAAATATACTTAAGATAATTCACTATTCTAGCATCTATATTAATAAGTAAATTTTTATGATCGTCATGTTATACAAGCATTTCATAAATTTTTAAACCTAGATTGCTATCATTATTATTACACAATTGAAAAAAATCATTATATTTAGTAACCTAAGCATAATAGATTTCTAAATTCAAAAAAAAAAAAATACTAATTATTAAAGATTATTACTATATTATTTCTTAAATGCATTATAGAACCCTTTTGTCTGTCCTTTAAAAACTAATACCTCCTCATTAATACTAATATCACTTGAAGCCAAATGATAAACAATATGTGAAGGTTCAACATGAGAAAAAATATAAAATTGATGATTACGGATTGTTGAAAAAATTGTACCATTAATATGAAAGAAAATTTTCAAAGATACATAAGAAAGAGATTCAAAATCTGAAACAAGAGTATCAATATATGAATGAAATGAATTATTTCGTTCATACATAGCAATAATTTGAGCAACACAAGGCATGTTATTAAATTTAGCTATTACAAAAGATCCAATTCGCAATGGAAAAGAGCTATGTTATTGTATAAATGGCACTCTGAAAAATAAAAATTCTAATTAAAAATAAATAAAATTAATTTTTAAATACATTAATAAAAATAAAATTACCT
>CAJVPU010002362.1:0-10754 GCA_910591775.1 Dentiscutata heterogama | reverse complement strand
TTATAGTTAAGCTTAGAGTTTTTTTATATTATAATTTTATAATATTTTTATATTAGCTACCTATACTAAAGGAAATCTAATACAACTACTATTGCAGCTATTCAAGAACATGCATGATTATCTACAATAATAGTAAGTGATAAATATATATAGTATTTATTTGTATAAGATATATTGTCATTAATTGCAATATCATAAAATTTTTGTTAAAATCGATTTGTGATAGCTTTATCTAAAACAATCTAGTTAAATAATTATCTTCTTTTTTAATCTTGCTTCAACAAACTAGCCATGTTCTTTATATTGTAATTGTATTAACTTTTTATGTGTTTTAGCAGTATTAGTTTTTACCAATTCTTTGTTATATTAAAAATAACTAATTGCATTATATATAGTTTTTAGATTAATTATAGTATTGAGAAAATATTTTTAGAGTTTACAAATAATTGGATCAGCATTACAACCAATCTTTACTATAAATTCAATTTTTTTAAGCATCAACAGGATTTTGATTTTATATTTTGTATGTCTTTAGACAATAAATAATTATACTTTTAGGTTATTAAAGTAATATATATTTTATTATTAGAAAAACAACAATTAATTTTTATAAATAGCCAATTTTAGCACTTTCATGTTTTTAATTGTCTTTTGTATCTGCTTTTTTTTTTGTATAGTATTTACCAGAATGCTTATATTCAAAAGTATAATAGACGATCTGACCACTCTTGTTTCTTTAAAGCTGACACTTTCAACTTCAAACACATTCTCTGTTGCAAATTTCTCAACATGCTTTATAGTTAAACCCCAGTTTTTGAATATGGCACCTATTAAGAATTTTAATTTTTAGACAAACAAATATTATACTATAGTAAAATTATAAACTTATATAGACAAATACCTACTGTATTTCTGTAACATGTGTACCTGGGATATTTTCCTAGTTTATATTATGTACCCGGGTACTCATATGGGAGGAGTACATTGTACTAATAGTGGATACATATGTTAATTTTTTTTTATTAGCCAAACGTGACCATGTAGCCAATTTTCTAATTTTACACTTATATATGTGATATGTTACTATAAGTCATAAAGTTATAATGCTATACAAGACCTTCAAGACCATTGTAAAATTATCAATTTCTACAATATATTTATTTCAGTTTCTCTCATTTTCTGGTGCCTCTTATACCCTGACCATGAATGTGGCCTCTAATTCTGTAACTCATATATAATACACAGTAATCCATGACTATGATATCAGTATTTAAAAAAAAAAAAAAGAAAAAAAAAAAAGCTGCTCTTATACTGTACTTTATACAAACTTTTTAGCACTAAGAATATCTCTAAGAAAAAGCAATAACAAGAAATGTGCTTATATTACTAGTAAAAGCTGTCACCTATGGACTGTCAAAGAAAAACTCATAGTTATTTGTTATTATGAGCAAACTAACAATTGAGGGCAACTGCAAGAAGATTTGAAATAGAACCAAAGCAAGTTCGTGATTGGGTTAATAAAAAGAATGAACTTCTAAATACTGCACTATACCTTTTAACCCTTAATCATAGTAAACAGGCCCAGTATCCAATATTGGAAGAAAGGCTTGTCGAATGGATTAGTAGTCACTGTAATGAGCAAAATGCCATCACCCAAAACATAGTTATAAAAAAGGCTAAGACATTAGCCCAAACTAATAAATTTAAAAATGTTTACTCTAACATTGATAGCTATAAGTTTTTCAAAAGCTGGTTGAGTCAGTTCATGTGTTGCCATAATTTTTTGAACCATAGGCATACAACAGTTTCACAGCACCTTTCAGCTAATCTTGATGAAAAACAAACTGAATTTTTGAGGTTCATTCTGTTCAAATGCTAGCAATACAATTTTCCTGTTAATCTTATTGGAAACATGGACAAAACTCCCCTGTCTTTTGACATGCCTAGTCCGGTTACTATTGAAAAACATGGATCTAAAACAGTAGATATTAGAACTACTAGGCACGAAAGAACAAACTTTATAGTAATTCTCAGGTGCCTTGTGAATGGAATGAAGCTTCTACCGGTGTGTATTTTTAAACTAAAAACTATTTCCCGTAAAGTGTTTCCTTAGGGTGTAGTCATAAAAGTGAATGATAAAGGATAGTGCAATGAGTATGAGATGCACTATTGGATTAGTAATATTTGAACCAAGTATAGTAAAGTGGCAAAGCCACAGTCTCTTCTTGTTTTGAACTCCTTTCGGGGTTACTTAGTAGATTCTGTCAAATATCTTTTTAAAGAAGATAATACTCACCTTGCAATAATTCTGAGAAGGTTAATCAGCAAGCTCTAGCCCTGGATGTTGTGATTAACAAGAGCTTCAAGAGTAAGATACATAATGAAAATTCTCTATTCGTATTGAATATTAGTGATTCCTGGCAAAACTATAAGTTTTGTCAAACATTATTGTTAAGCATACAATATTAATGAAGTTTTAAACTTTTAGGTGCATCGCCACTATGATGAATGGATATCTAAAATGATTCATCAATTAACACCAGCTAGATATTTTCAAAAGCCATCATATGCTACTCTTGCTCAATGGGTAATGGATTCGTGTAGAGAGGTTGATCCTTATTTGATTATAAAATTGTTCAAGTGTTGTAGTGTCTCAGTTAAAATGAATGGAACAAAGGATGATCTGGTGTTTGATTATAAAGAACTAAATGAGTTAGCAAGTGAAAATGGTAAAAATTCTAAGCCAATAAATTTTGGTAATATTGAGGATGAGGAATATGAAGAAGTTGAAAGTAGCAATAATGTTTGGGAATAATAGAATTTTAGATTTTTATTTTTTTTTTGATTCTATTAATTTTTAGATATGATAATAAAATATTGAGTTTATAGATATTGGCAGTAAAAATAAAATACAAAGTTTTTAATTGTGTTATTTGTAGTTATAATTTTTTTCCATCATTACTATGTTATCTTGGGCTATAATTAGAGTTAGGATTAGTGCTAATTTTTCAATTAAAATTTACTATGCAGATACCATGCTGAAACGGTATATCAATAAAAGCCACATTACCTCTGATCTTGAAAGTTGATTGGCTAAAATTTTTTTATTTATAGGTTTTCTGAGGTGGGATACAACTTATAAGGAGGTATACGTGTCAAAGAAACACTGTAATTAATACCCGGGTATAAATTATGATTTGCTATTCAAAATTGTCGCAAGGTATAGCCCACAGGGGGTATACATGTTGCAGAAACACGGTATTTTAAGGTTAAATATTTTTTGACCTACTGGACCTTCACTATATCTGTATTTATATCTGTATCTACATCTATACTTATATTTATATTTGTATCCATATTTGCATCTATATTTGTACCCATATTTGCACCTATATTCATATCTATATATAATATATTAGTGTTATTTTTAAATTTTATTTGAAGATTGTTAATATCTGTTTTCTCCTTTTTTTCTAAAATATAAACTTTCAAAAAGGAACTTTTGTATGTACTTTGATTTATTTTTTAAAAAAACAAAATGAGGTATTACTTATTTGATTTTTTTTTATTAACAAGATAATTATATTTTTTTTCTTTTTTTTAAAGCAAAACAAATGTTATAAATTTTTTTTAGTTTTTTTTTTTTTTTTAAGCAGTAAGAATGCATTATTTATTAATAAGTTTTTCTTTAGTTTTAAACTTTAGATTTATAATAACTGCTTAATAAATGCCTTAACTTCTTTATAGATGACCCTTACCAACATATATGCACAAAGTAGTATAGCTCTTTTTATCAAATACTAGCTTTATATAAAAAAATTTCAAGTCTAAGTTTAATCTTTGAATCTTTTATATATTTTTTTCTTACATATTATTTATCTATCAAAATAGACTTTAAATTACATAGCGATAAACTTTTAGAATGTACAACCTTATTATTATCAGCTATTGCTATCTACTAATTATAAGTACTCTGCTTAATCTAACTCCAAAACTTGTCTAGTTGAGAAATATTCATTAAAACTTTGAATGAATATTACTTGGCACTTACTTGGTCAAAATTTTATTAATTTTTTTTATTTTAATTTAGTGAGCATAAGAATTAAAAAAAAAAAATTAATCAAATTTAACCTAGTAAGTGCTATGTTATTGTTAATCAAAGTTTAGATATTTTTAAAAAAGAAGTTGCAAATAATTTTTTTTAAATTTTAATGAATATTTCTCAATAACTAGCTATTTAAATTTAATTAATTTTTTTTTTATTTTAATTCCATGAAGCTATATAATTAAAATAAAAAAAATTATATTAAATTCAGATAGTTGGCTATTGAGTAATCTTTATTCAAATTTAGATATCTTTAAAAAAAAAGCTATAGTCAAATTCTTTTTAACTTTAATAAATATTTCTCATTAACTAGCTGTTCAAATTTGATAACTTTTTTGTTATTTTAATTCTATAAATCTACAGGATTAAAATAAAAAAAAGTTTCATTAAATTCAAATAGTTGATAGTCAAAAAATCACTGGTTAAAGTTTAAAGAAAGAAAATTTTATCTGATTTTCAAAGATATTTTAAGTTTTACAAAACTTTTAGTGATGATATTCTAACAACTACTAAATCAAATTCAATGAATTTTTTTTATTTTAATTCTAGCAAATTATAAAATTAAAGTAAAAAATTTTTTACTAAATTTGATTAAGTGATTATTGAGAAATTATCAGCAAAAGTTTTAAAAAAATTATGTAATTTGTAATAAAAATTAACTGCAATGATAATCACTTGTAGTGATACTTAGCAAACTCTATTGTTTTATAAAAAAATTTATATAATTAAAAAAAAAATTTTTAAAAAATATTTTGGCATCTACCAGGCTGATTTAGATAATTTAACTACTATTAGATATGTCTCAACAAGCTCTACAAGTCTTTTAAGTTAGAAAAGTGGTTAATATGCTATATATATAATTGTATATAAGCTTTTGGCTAAATAGTATGCTATAAGTTTAGGCTGCAGATAAAATACTGGTAGTCTGAGTTCTTATTCTTAGTACTAGACTTAAAATATAAACCCTTTTCCAATCATGTAAAAAGTTTTTATTAAGTTTAATAAAGATAAAAGCATGGTTTCACCTTTAATATTAAAAAAAAAATAGTATGCTATATTTATTTCTAAAAAATTTTTATTAACTAAAATTAAAGAAAAATATTTCCAATATTAATTCTTTAAAGCTTGTATTCAACATGTAAGAGTTTTTGTTATATTATAGTATTTTCAAATTAAAATTAACAAATAACTAAAAAGAAACCTGTTACTATTAATTATACTTATAAATATATATAATTCCTATACAAATTGTTTGTACTATAAGTTGTATTGATTACTATTATATTTAATTTATTATAAATTAACTGATAAAATAATATTATTAAAAATTTAAGTACTAGTATAGCTAAATTAAGATAATTTAATATAATTTGTAAATTAAATTTTTCTAATAAAAGTTTTGCAGATAATAAAGAATCTAAATATTAACTATATATATTTTAAGATTTTACTAACTACTAATAATAGATCTGTTGAATGGATATATTTTTATTTTTATTAAAAATTTTGAAACAGAAACAATAAATATTTAATAAATTGTTAGCTATAAATATAGTATTTTTTTTTTCTGTTTTAAGGTAATCTTTATAGCTGAGAGCTTTTTATTAGACAATTAATAATATTTATAATTATGATAAAAGTACAACTAGTTATATGTACAACTTTTAGTTATCTATTTAAGTAATCTATTTGGGTTTTACACTAGCCATCATATCTGCAATCTAACTAAAAAATTATCTATTTAAGCTCTCTGGTTTTACAAATAAGAATATAACTACCATAAATCACTGTATACAAGATCTGGGTTTGTTACATTCCACCAAATTTAAAACATAGTAATAGACCCATGGATTTATTGTATAAATATAGATCTGATAATCAGAGAGGTTTTAATATGAGGGGTCTAGTATCATGTTATACTTGTATATTTATTTATGTTAAGTATTTAAAGCTTGATAGCATGAATTACAAGTTTTTTTCTAGAATCACTATGTTTGATATGACATAACAAGGACGAATTCAACAGTGATTTATTTAATTTAAAAGCAAATTGCAAAATTTCAATATTGAAAACAAAAACTTAAATTAATAACAAACTTCAGATTAAAATACAGTCACACCCTCTTAAGTGCATCACAACGGGACTAGAGATGGGCAAAATACAAAATTTTCATTTTAGCATGCACACGCACATGCAGTTTTTGCATGCATGCATGCATGTTTTGACCAAAATTATGAGTTAATTTCTTAATGCTGGCCATAGTTAATTGCATGTTTTGCATACCATGCATGCAATTACCCATCTCTAGTCAGGACCATAGTAAAAAAAATTAAACTTTTGCACTTAGAGAGAGTTTGCACTTATAGAGAGTAAAATATATAGAGCTCTTATAAGTTGGGGCCAAACCATATTATGCATTTAGAGAGGATTTATATAGTACTTGCACTTAGGGGTGTGACTATATAAAACTTATAATGATAGCAAAAAGAATTTAGATATTGGAATATAGAACTCATAGCGATTGTCAAGAAAAATCTGTAAGTTTGATTACAAGAAATGGAACTTTGTTTTATTAATTACAAACTTGTGCTATATAAAAATCTTGAACTATTAAACAAAATATAACAATTATCTAAACTACCGTAATACTGCCTATTGAGATTTAAAGAATCTCTTGCAAATTTTAAATAAATCATTAAACCTGCATTTTTTTTACTAGTTTTTTAATTGACGATTTAGCAATGGGGTTAGTAGTTCATATAATTTTCCAATACATGATCATAGAGCATTACAAATGCAAAGACAATGGTATAATTGACTTATCAATATAATTTAATATGTGCGTTATTACAGGTTTATATATATATTAGGTATATATATAAAAAAAAAAATCACGCTTTACACTTCTATCACGTTTTAAATAGAACAGATTTTTACTCAAAGGTAAAAAAAATTATTTACCCTATTTTAAATTAATTTTAAGATATTATAAAGTTAGTAAATATATATTTAGATATTAAACATGAAACATAAAAAGCAAGCAAAAATTACACAAAAAAAAAAAAGAAGCTAGAATATTTGTGAAAAATTGGCAATTATAACTTATCTTAAAAAAAATTCTATGGCAAGAAATGAAACACTGCAGAAAAGTTTAATATAATACCAAAACAACTATGTGAATGGATCAAAAAAAAAAATAAATTGAAGAATGCCTACCTAGTATTAGACATTTAAATATTGGTTCACACCCCAAATATCTGCTTTTAGAAGCTGATCTTAAAACCTGGATTAAATCATTACGGTCACAACAAAAAATTGTATCTTGGGACATGGTTAGAACTAAAGCAAACCAACTTGCAAAACAGCCACAGTTTATTTCGCTTTATCCAAAAATCAATGAATATAAATAAAGTAATAACTAGATAGACGGGTTTATGTGTTGAAATAGATTTAGCAATCGGCACCATACTACAGTTACACAGAAATTGCCAAAAGATTTAGAACCCCAAAAGGATGAGTTCTTGAGTTATGTATTATACCATCATATGTATTATAATTATCCTCTTTCACTCATCAGAAATATGGACGAGACTCCACTAATATTTGACATGCCTAGCAATTTTACAATTAAAGAAACTGGTACTTATACTGTTGGAATTTGTATGACTGGTTATGAAAAATCTAATTTTACCGTAGTTTTGAGTTGTTTGGCTAATAGTAACAAACTTTCTCCAATGATAATTTTTAAATTAGTAATGTACCATGGCAAATATTCCTACCAGACATCATAGTACGAACTAATAAGCAAGGGTATATGAATTCTGATGATATAATTTTTTGGATAGAAAATATTTGGAGCTGTCAAGCTCCATTATCTGTTAACCCTCGTTCGTTACTAGTTTTAGATTCTTTTTGTGGTCATATTACAGATCCAGTTAAAAATAGATTTAATGAAAAAAATACTAACATTGCAGTTATTCCAGGTGGTCTTACAAAAAAATTGCAACTGTTGGATATATATATTAATAAATCTTTTAAAGAAAAGATAAATTATTATTTATTTTACTTTTAAATTTTTTTTTTTAAAAAAAAAATTTACACAATTATTATGTTATAATTTTAATTATATAACTAACTAATATATTGAAGTATCATAAATTTTATCTTGATTGGATGGGAGAAGAAATTAAAAAACTAATGCCTTCAGGTCGAATTCAATGACCCCCCTATAATCTGGTAGCTGAATGGGTAAAGAAAGCCTAGGACCAAGTTGACTCTCACCTTATTATGCGATTCTTCAAGTGCTGCAGCATTTTCACCACCTCAGATAGTTCTAAAAAGGATATTATGTTTGATTACAATTGGGTAAATAACCCAGAATCTCGAAGTAAAAATAGTAATTATATATATTCTGATATAGATAGTGCAAGCAATGGTGAAAGTATCGTTGATCTGACTCAAAATGATGATAATAACAATAATTGCAATAATAATGGTAATAACAATAACAATAGTGAAGATGATGATGAAGATGAAGGTGATAAAGATAGCGAAGATGGTGCCAAAGATAGTGATGATGGTGAAGCTTTGAATAGTCAAGAAGTTCAGAAAGAAGACACATTCTATGAGGATGAAATGGTTGAATATATTAATTTGTGAGATTAAAAGACCTTCTGGGTCACAATCATAATAATATAAAGAATCACCTTTAAATTTAGACAAGTCAGAAAATATATCAAATAATGCATTAGCATTAAATAATTGTAAAGAAATCTATTGCATAATGAGCAAATATAATAAATTTCTTGAAGATTGAACAATCATTCAAATAAGATACAGGGATTAAATGTTGTGAATCTCTTGTAGTTTAAAAAAATTTAAACAAATAAACTAGAGATTTTAACTAGGGTTACAGCCCAAACTATTTTCTTTAAATACAATACAAAAAGATGAATATGCGCTTTATTCATGCTAATTTTAATAAAATTTTTTGATTTTTATGCCAATTTTATTGCATCTACAAAAATTAACTGAATGTAATACAGTATTTATTCCTAATAAAATCTCAAGTTGATATCATTCTATTAGAACATTGGCTCAAAAAAGAGCGAAAGTTCAAGTTATTAAATAAGACACATGCTTATAAATTTATTTTATAATATTTTTTCTACTTGACTTGCTTGATATAATATATTTAAACATTTTAATGCAATATTGAAAATATTAGGAGTACATAAATATTTAATAAAGGCAATTTTCTCAAAGCTTTATGAAGAATTCTCATGAATAGCTGAAGATCAAAAATATTTTAAGCTAGAATCCTCCTTATAAATATGGGTCAGAAAAAGTAGACAGATTATATAAAACAAAATAAATGTCACTAGTTTCTGTTGCAGAGTACCGGTAACACATTTATTAAACAATCGCTAAAGTGTCTATATTGAGTTTGCTTATATAAGAGGCGCATGATACGCAAATATGAATATATACTCAGAATATCATACTCAGGTCTTTAATATTTATTTCATATAATTATACCAGGTCTTTTAGTGTTTATCTCATATAGTTATACCTGGGTCTCTTACATTTTACCAAAACTCCAATCTATTATATAAACCTGGGTATAATACATGGTGGATCTACTATTTTGGGGTCTTGTATACAGTGATTTATAGTAGCTATATATACAACTTTTGGTTGTCTATTTAAATAGTCTGCTTTAGGTTCTATATCAGCTACTATATCTGTAATCCAACTAAGTGATTACTTATTTAAACTTTCTAATTACAACTGGCCTATCATTTCTTGCCTAGTCAAGGTGTAACTTACTATTTATTAACTAGATTTTGTGCTTCTTATAGATTTTACACTCTATTTAAAACTACTTTATTCTTAAAATAAATCTAACAGAGCAGTATATATCCTATATATATATTTACTTACATGGTTGATAATTTTTTTCTAACTAGTATCTGTTGAGTTATTACTATCAAGTTCATATCTCAAGCTATCTTTTTTAAATACTGCTATAGCCTGATCTGTATTTCAAACCACAACCTTTCTATATTAGTAATTAGTTACTTACTTTTTGCTTTTATATTTGGGTTTATACAACCTCAGTACTTATATTTGAACTTTTTTCTTCTTCAAATTCTTTACTAGTTTCTTTTTTACTTCTAGCTAGCAATCCAAAAGAGTTGGTTTAACCAGATTTTAGATATCTATATGATTTTTCTTCTCTTGATATATACTTTCAAAGTATATATCTTTTTTCTTTGGTTTAGTAATCTAGCAGTTTGGCTAGTGTGTTCTCTTACTTAAAAACCTGGTTGATTAGTTTTTTGATTTCAGTTTCTAGTTTTAAATTTGGTTTTTCTATAGTACTGTTAAATATAGTATTTTTTTTTTTTTTTTTTTTTTTAATATTAAGGTGACCACTTAGGTCCCCGGCACTTAGCTTTATTTAGATAAATACAATATTACATCAATTTTACGAGGATACAACTAGCTACACGTGTACTTTTGGTACCTAATTTAAGTAGTCCGCCTAGATTCTACACTAGCCACCATACTTGCAACCTAACTAGGAGATTACCTATTTAAGCTCTCTGATTATTTAACTAACGAGAGTACGACTAGCCATACATG
>CAJVPU010002361.1:0-10754 GCA_910591775.1 Dentiscutata heterogama | reverse complement strand
GCAGCACCAAAGAATAATGCCAATGCTTAAGGGAGAGAGCAAGACCAGAGTTATATAACAGCACCAAAGAACAAAGCTAATGTTTAAAGAAGATCAAGTTATAGACATGCCAAAGAAAAAAGCAAATGATTAAAGATATATATTTTTTATTTGTATACTATGTTGTTATCCCAGCAATATAATTTTTTATAATAATAAAGGGAGAGGTTTGCTAGGCTTCCATTTTTGATTTTTATGTGATTTTATGAAATAAAGACCATTTATAGCATGTCATGCTTCTGACTAGGTACTTTATTAATGAGCAATAAAAAAATAAATATAATATATAATAATGATAGGATTTATTTTTTTATTTTTTATTTTTTTTTTGGGCAATCTTGCCTTTATTATTTGAGAGATACTACATTTATAAATGTACATGCATACTAAAATTACTTCTAGTTATAACCATCTCTTACACAATAAAGACTCACTTGGTTACCAAAAGCACCTAAGTGCGATTTGTCACAACAATATGTTCTCTCCCCCACAGGGTTCTAACTTCCTAGAACTGATTTGCGAGATCAACAAAGGCCTGTTATTAGCTTGTCAAGATTGCCAAATTTTTCCCTTCTTAAAACTTTTCTCACCTAGATTCAGCAGAAAAGTTGATTCCTTACTTCTATGCAAAAAACAAACCAAGTGCCATATTTACAAAAAAAATAAAACAAATTTAGAAGAGAAAAGAGAAAACAAAAAGAAACCTAAATTGCTATTCAATTATAACTAGAAAAAGATGAAAAAAGCATAAAAAAAGAAAACCATATCAACCAAGACAGCACTATTATAACCTGTGCCGAGGTTTAAAAAATTATATACTAATGCAATATTTGTATATCTATAGTGTAAAGCTTCGCCTTAATATATGTGAGTTTCTTTTTGATTATACGACCATTTTCAGATATTCCTTTAACTAAGGGTCTAGGCCTGCGAAGTAGCACCGTATCCATTAGTAAACAAAACACGTGGTTGCAATCTACCAGGTTGTCCAAATCTAGAAGGAGTAAACAATACCGATCTTTTGACAAGGGTAAGCTGTTTTGCCCACTTTTTTTGAAAATTTTGTTGAAAATACAAGTGGGTGATAGTAAATAGCATAGACCTAGTACTTTTCTTTAAGAAAAGTATATATTTTTTCAAAAATAGTAGAACAAGTAAGTCTGAGCATACTGCTGCTCTCTTTTTCGGTAAGTGATAAACTCTGAACTTGTTGGCAAGTAGCATATAAGAACTACTTCTAAACAACAAGTGCCGTCCCACAGTGAGTAATAAGCTCTAAACCTATTAGCAGATAGTGTATGAGAACTATCTCTAAATAATAGGTGCTTGTTTATAGTTTTTGTCAGTTTTATATCCTTTTTCTCAAACATGTTTTATTGTTTTTTGTTGAAATTTTGGTTTTGAAAAGTTGGTCTGAGGGATCGTCAGAAAGAGTTAATATGATTCTCCAATATACTGAAGAGTTTACAAATCTTGCTTGTTGTTTATATAAATTGTATAAATAATTTTATTGTTAAATAAAAAATAAAATTTACAAATTTTTTGTAACTGCAACACATTTAATCTTATACTCTATAAAATAATTTAGAAATACAATAAAAAGAAAAAAAGAAAAAATGTTCACCAAGACATAAATGAAAATCTTTATAGAAAGCAATTTAGTCTTTTTAAATTTAAAATAATTATACTCTTAATTTAACTAATCAATTCTTAATTGCAATTGATCAATGAGGACTTGTAAGTCTTGATTAGAGCATAAAAGCTTATTATTGCAATTCAACAGATCTTTTTTATTAGCTTTCAAGATGATATTTCATTGGAGCAAATCTTGTTTTTCTTTTATAAGGTTAATATTTTGCTGTACCAGCATCTTGTCTTCGGTTAAACTTATTGTAAACAAGTTATAATAATTAATCAGAAGTTAGTTTCACCTTAGAATAAAGTGTTTCTTTTATCGATTCTTTGATAAAAAAAATTAATATTACTGTTTTTGTAAACAAGTTTATCATTATAAAAAATTTTAATCTCAGATATAGATGGATTTAAAGCAATACAATTTTTATGAAGATCAAATTCTAAATTATTATCATCTAACACAAATACAAATAAAAATCTGTTATCAAACAACTCTAAAACCATAATTGGTATATTATTTTTCAGAGTAGAAATTAAAATATATGTTGAATTATTCTTCTTTACCTTCTCAATTAAAAAGCAATATTTAACTTTTTTATATAAATAGCAAATGCTCTGAAAACATTTAATCTCACTCATCTTTATTGAGATTATAACAAATACAAGCCTATATATACACTTTTAAAATGTCTTTATTTAAAAAATTTACCAAAAAATTTAACAAAAAAGAATACATTATTAGAGAAGTAAAGATGAATGAAGAAGTTATATTTTCAAAAGAAAAAGAAATTGAAAATGTTTTTTTAACAATATGGCTAGAAGTTGAACAAAATTTTGATATGAAATATGGATACAAAGAAGAAGATGTAACACCAGTCAAAGAAATAGATAAGCCTACTTCATCAGTTAATAATGAAGCTAATGAAATAGCCTCACTACTCACCGATGAAGAAAACTCATCAGACAAATATCTGTTAGAATTAGTGTTATTAATACTAATTTCCTGCATAGCACTATTCTCTCTTGTGCTAATATGGATTCCTTTTGCTCTTCTTCTATAAAGAGTAAAATTTTTGCTTGTAAAAGTATGGCTTGCTGATAGTAACTATATTGAAGACCTAAACCCTTTTGAAATAAACTTTAGCCAAACTTCTATTAGAAATATATTTCAGATAGGGAATAATATTAAAAATATAATAGAAGACTTGGTTAATAAAAAACTCAAAATAGAAGATTTTCCTTATATTCATATTTGTCAGATTGATAATATGTGGTATTCAAGTGATAATTGTCACTTATACTGCTTTCAAGAATCTATCAGACAAGGCTTAAAAGTAAAGAAAATTCTAGTTCAAGTTTGACGAGCCTCAGACTTGAATATTCGATAGAAAATAGAAGGGGCATATAGGATAGTTAAAGTGAAAAATTTTAAAAATATAGTTGTTTCTTCAAATGCAACAAATGGAAGAGTAATTGATAATGAAGGATATTGGGATTACTTTGAATGAATCATTTATATTATTTATTTATATTGTTATTATAAATATATTTATATCGATACGTATTGTAAAATTAATTGTAAAAAATTTATATTGGTATTGTAAAAATGGTTGCATGTCTATTGTTTCATATCTGGAATTTTACAGTGGTAATTCTCAATAAATATGAGCTAATTTTGAATTGGGCATTTTTTACTCTTGTTTCTATGAACATAATATAATATCTTGGGTGAGAGATACTTGGTTGCGAGAGAAGTAAAAAATCTTTCTATGATGCATATAAAATTGCGATAATAAGCATTAGAATATCACTTATAAGAGACAAAACAAGAGTCAGTTTCAAATAGTCTTTAATAACTTTTGGCTATATCAAATACCTCTTTGATAAATGAAAAAGTTAGTGTTTGGCAATCAAATATCATGAAAATCTCAATTCTCTAACAGACATGTTTTTTGTCTATGTTTTTTCTACTATAGAAGAATAAAAACAGAATTTTAAAAAAGATGTTTAAGCAACACTTAAACAGACTCCTATGATGCTGAGACTAGTTAACTATTAACTAAGCAATTACTGGGTTATTACTTGGCTTGTATAGCTTTCATACAAGTCAGAATAAATGAAAGCAAATTTATTTATACACTGAAAAGGTCTAGCATATATTGTTTAATGTTATTTACTAGTTCCTCACTTTAAAAGGTTGTAAGAATTATTTATGAAAGTCTTTATAAATGATAAATAATTCAAAGTCTCAAGATATGAACTTTTATGTAGTAAAACTTGGGCAACAAATAAATTTTTTTTTTATTTGGTTAATACATATCAAATTTTATTAAATAAATAATCTATATTATAATCATTTTTATTTTCAGTAATTTTATCATTTACTAATTTAAATTCGATTGCTTGCTGTTTCGTTTTAAAATATTTTTTTTTTCTTTTATTATTTTTACTTTACAAAAAAATCTAATATTTATATTTATCACATTTTTGCAATGAAATTCCATTAAACATACTTGAATTATTTTTTTGTAATTTACAATTTAAATTATTTTCTCTTGATATTGTTTCTTTAATATTACATTTACGATTATCCAATCTGTTTCAATTTATATGATCAATTATTTTCCAATTTGATTTAATCATTCGATGTAATTGAATTGATTTTTTTTTATTTGTTGTTGAAATATAAATATTTTTACTTTTAAAAGAACACCATGTATAATTTTTAATTAAGTTAAAGTTGTCAAGATCACAGAGAAAAGTAATCTCTGGATTTTGAGTTTTAACTTCAAGATATAGATTAAGTTGATCTTGACTAGTCAATATTCATTAAGTTTAGATCTTGGTTTATCAAGATTTACATACTTCTCCCAATCAGTCACAACCTCAAAATTTTTAAATTTTTTATTCCAATTTGATATTTTTATACAAATATAAATAAATTAAGCACTATTTATATATAAATTAAATAATAGAAACTATTAATAATAGAACTATCAAAACAACTTATGAAAATATCTGACGCAACTCAAGATACTATTTTTATAGTTTGGTAGCAATCTCTGAAAAACAAACTATATACGTATAATATATATTGTGATAAGAAATATATCTTTATATAAGTTAGGGCTCGATATATTTCTTCCTTTAAAAAACAATAAGAGTTATTTATGAGATTCTTTTTGAGCAATGAATAACTCAGAGTCAATACGATATATGATCTTTATGTGGTTTGACTCAGGCAACAAATAAATTTAATTTATTTGGCTAACAACATATTATCATATATAAATAATTGGGATGGCAATCAATTAATCGACAATCACTTCACCACATAACATTTCACTGACAATTATTTACCAACACGTTCATTTTACCGACAGTTTATTTCACTGAAGCTCATTTCACCAACAAAGTAATTCTGGTTATTGTCGTTAGGGTTAGGGTAGAATTAGGTAGAATTAGGGCTAAAGTTAGGGTGCTTTTTGAAAAAAAACTTGTCAGTGAAATGAACTTCGGTAAAACAAATTGTCGGTAAAATAAACTTGTCGGTGAGTATTTGTCAGAAAAATGTTATGTCGGTGAAGTGATTGTCAGTGAAATAATACGAACCCAAATAATTGCTATATTTATATATAAGTTGAATAATAGAGGAAGCTTGAAATATCTACTTGGGAAATAACAATGAAAATAACAAAGCAATCTCTCAAACAACCTGAGAAAATATTCAAACATTGATTGCTGCAAATAAAATTATGCTGGTAAACCTTGTCTATTACAGGAATCGGTTTAACGATGAAGTGAAACAAAGATTCAAAGAATTTATATTGCAAATGCTAAATCTTGGATTATTGATAATATTTCAAGATTACCTAATTAAAATTTAGCTACTCAACTTTTGCTTTATTTTTCACAAGAATACATCAAGAGAAAAATTAAAAAATACTCGAATAAATTTCTTTTGTTAGTCGAATTTTTCTATAGCAAGCAAGTATTTAGAACATAGGAAATATTTACATATAGTATTTTTTTATTGCTAAGCTATATCGGGTATATCAATCTTATATTTAAAATTGAAGAAATTATTTGTATAATAAATAAATAATAATTGTTTAATAAAATATTTATTAATATATGAAATCAAATGAATCAAATATATTTCCTATATCATCATCATCCTCATGATCATTTAGCTTTCAACTAATTAATATATCAAATATTTTCTGTAAGAATTTATATTTCTTCTCATCAGTTTCATATTTGGAAAATTGTTTCCACAATACATTCTCAATCTTTTGTATATTTTGTCGAGAAATTTTATTTGGATCCACCAATAATTTTTCATATTGTTTCATCATCTCTGGAATATTCTTGTTAACATCAAAATATTCTTATAACACTATCAGAGCAAAAGGATCCAAAAGTGATCTCTTATTGGTCTTAGTTATTTTTGAATATATCCTATTTCAATACTTGGGATCTTTCTTGAGACGAATATGCTTTGTTCTTTTAAGCATTTTATTTGCTAAGATCTATAAATAAGTATCTACACTCTTCGCTAAAGTTTTGGTCTCTACAATTTTATTTTTAGAATATTCCTTAGATAAAATAAATTTATCATCTTTACCAGAAACCCAAATATAATAAAAAACACCTAATAAAGCTTTTCTATTACTACTTTTTGAATGCATATCATTTATTATTTTTTTCACATGATCAGTCTTAATTTTAGTTAACTGTTTCTTATTATCACGACTCAATGTTTTCTTATACTAATTGACTATAGAAGTTATCTGTGCATTAATATTTCTGTTTATATTTCTTCTCTCATTTGCAATATCAGGTATTCGAGTTGAGAACAACTTATCATTACTCTTATTATTAGATCATTTAGATTTATTAACTGGATTTTCTAACTCTTGAATCTGATTCATTCTCAAATTATGAAGATGCATTATAGTTCTTGGAGGTGAAATATATTTTAGATTAATTCTTGTATCTATTTCTGTTTTCCATTTATTCTGAAGCTTCAACTTGTCCTACTCTAAGCCTATAGATGTTTGAAAATTATCATAGAGACTATTATTGTATAGATGCTTTCTCTTATTATCAAGTTCTTTTATATTTTGATTTCCTGTGAGCAATGATTAGTTTAACTCTCTAATATCATTTGTGGTTACAGAATTATCAGACAACTCATTCAAATTATCAACCAAATCTATATTATATCATATATCTTATTGTCATTTTTGCTATATATCTTATCTAAAGTGTAATGGTGCAGAACATGAAGATCTTTCAGAGTTTACCCATCAGTTAGAAAATTCCCCTAATATCTTGAATTTGAACATCATACTGACCTTTATCTTCAAGCCTGCTTGCCACATGATCATTTCTAATGCTATTCTTTAGATTATCATAAATCTTATTTGTAAACCGGCTAATCTGTTCCTTGCAAATTGTCTGAAGTTAACTCTTCTGCGTATCAGTTAAAAAAGCATCTGATTTGATCAATGTATCATACAATCCTCTGTCTAACAAATTTCCTATAAAAAACTCAGTCTCTATATCACATTTAAATTCTTCATATTTCTTATTACCGCAAATCTCCTATTTTCGATCAGTTCTCAATCTAAGTAATTCATCTTTTTGTTAAAAAGATATATATTTACCTAAATCAACAATGCTTTCCCAATTCACATCAAGTTTTGCTAGATCTGTTTCTGTCATTATACCTTTCCTAAGCTGATCATACTCTTCTTTCTGGCATATAGAAAGAATCTTTTTATTAATCCTGTTCAACAACCTTACAATATCAAATGCTAATAAAATCAGATTATTAAAAATCTGTATATAAAGATTGTTCAACTTGGGAATCGAATTTAACCTTGTAATATGACTATCTTAATCATTATATTTTTGAGTACAAAAATGAGCCAATCTTGTAAGATGTAAATTGTATAATTCCTGAATTAAGTTTGAAGATAATTTTGATTTATTAATTCTTCCAAAAAGCTCTCTATTATCAAGAAGCCTAATAGCATCTAATAAAGTAACAGATTTTATTTCATGTTTTAATTGGTTATATAATTCATTATTTTAGGTTGGGTAGGAGTTGATGTAGGTATTGGCTTTATATTTTTATCATTTTTAGTAGGTTTTTTACTCTCCATATATTTATTATTTGGCAGCGCATCTTGATCAAGATCAATATCTTTAGCATCTGTTTTATCATTATTATATCAGGCATTTCTATATCAGATTTAAGTAACTCAGGTTTTGTTTAAAAAATATAACGTATAACACTTTCAAATGCTATAAATAGATTAATCTGTTAATCATTCTGGCTTATAGGTCTTTCTGAATTCAATTATTTATGATAGCAGCATGAAACAAATTGATTTTTAATACCAAATTTATATTTACAAACTATTTTTAGAAAAAAATAATATTTAAGTTATTTATTTATTAAGATCAAAAGGGTTTCTATTTATATAAATTTAATCAAAATCAAACTAGATTCCTATTCTGGTTATCCTCATTTCTTATTTTCTGATGAATTCTTTTAAAAAGTTCAACTGTAGTCTCAACTTTCTATCATAACAATACACGATCTCAATAACACTATCACTAATGAAAACAGGTATTCCAGTTTGTCTCTGACAAACAAAAATTCTTTACCTAACAAAAATGTTGTCTCATTGGTAAGATGATACGGATCAGTGTCTGGTAAAGTGGCTCATAATCGTTGCATCTTGAAAAATTCCAGTATATAATTGACCGCCATAATAAGTACAAAATTCCCAGTATCAAATACTCATGTCTCATCTTCCTCTTCAGAGACCACACAAATATTTTGATGTGTTTTCAGAAATTGATAGCATATGTAAAAATCCTAATTTTTCAACAAACATCCTGAATCATTGCATGTAATCTCTTCATAATGATAAGATAATATATCAAACTTTTTCTCATTAATTATCGGCAGATTAAACATTTCTATATTTTCGAATACATCAGATGGAGAAAGTTTGTTCTTCTTAGCTAATGCTGTGTCACAAATTCATATTAACCAAAAATATAATCTCATATTTGATAATAAAGGTGTGGGTAGCGTCTTGTAACCCTTTCCTGGAATACTAAACTGGTCCATTACTTGTGAAGGATTATCAGCTAGTAATGGTCAAGGAAGTCTTTGACCCTTGAGTACCGCATCATCTTCTTTCTCATTGATAATTGCTTGTTGAGCTTCATAGGCCTCTTGCACTACTATTGAACTTCTCTATAGTAAAACTTCAAAAGATTTCCAAAATGGTTAGAATGAATAGATATAAATGTGATATGAATCGAAATATTGGATAAGACCAATTAGGTTACTAACAATTTACTATTCTGTAAAAATTGCCAACACCAAAAGTGTTTATACAAAGTGTTATCATAATACAAAGATTGTGTATTATTATTAGCAAATGCGGGCTCTAAAGTGACTCGATCAACCTTTAAATTAGGAGGTCTCTTTTGACAACAATCATTATAGGATGACTCATTGCCCATCATGCAACTACCAACTGAACATGGTTTCTTTTTAGTAATCACTTCTTTCTCCTCAAATGATCGTTTGCTTATAATATATTTCTTCTACAGCAAGAGCTGCTAAAAGATTTACTAACTCTTTTTTGTTTAGAGAAAGTATTTCTAATTATTTTTTTAACTGTTTTTTTCTTGTGAATTGTTTTTTTTTTAGTAGTTTTTTTTGTCTTTTTGGATTTTTCACTTGTTGCTTTTGTATGAGCCAGCTTTATATATGATTATTCTCATAAGATTCAATTTTTTTTATTATCTCAATAATCACTAGCCAAATATTTGCAGACAGCACAGTCATAAAATTCTTCATGAGATAAGCAAAACCGACCAACTTAGATTTTAAACAATGATAAAGTATAGTACATATTAGAATAATTGTTAAGAAGCAACAAATATTAAAATTTGTATAGATGAGATATAACAGAAAATTTGACATTTTAGGTTAAAAAATGTAAAGACCAGGTATTTATATTTATTTATTTTTTTAAAAAAAAATAATGAATCAGGCACTAACTGATTTTACAAAATTTATCACTTGCTTATAAAAATTATTATTCCCAGCTTCAGTTAACTTATCTAGATATTCAATGATTTTACTAAGCAGTTGAGGAGGCATCTGCTTAACCAACAATACCACTTGCTTAACCAACTTTTTAATCTTTAGATTAATCTGTTTTTTCTCATTTTGAACTCTATTAATTTCCTTTTTTAACTCTATATTTTCTTTTTTAATTCTTTCCAACTCTTTTTTTACAGATTTATAATTACTGTGACTTTTAACACATGCTTTATATAATATCTGATACTTTTTCTTCTGATCCTGCAATATATAATATTGCTTTTCCCACATATTAGCTCGATCCCTTTCTTGATTTCTCTCACTAATCAAATTATTATACTCCTGCTCTTTAATAGCCAGTTTATTCTCTAATCCCTTAATTTTTTTCTTTAACTGTTGGTTTTCTACCTTAATATTTCCCAACTGAATCTTAGTTTTAGCAAAATTAGCTTGTTCATTTTTTAATTCTTGTCGAACCCTTGTCTTGTTTTTACATGTATCATTTAACTGTTTTTTGGTTTCTGCATGCAGCCACTATTCACGGTTTAACTTTTGTTTTTCCTTTTTAATCTTAGATTTTAACTGTTTGATTAAATTTTTTATATTCTTTATTTGCCTGATTAGTCTTTTTCTTTCTTTATAATGTCTAGCTTTAGAATGATTATGACAAAGTTTAGTAAGAGTATTATAATATGTAATTTGTTAGTTATAATAAGTAATTTTTTTTTTTTTTTTAATATTTAAGATGACTACTTAGGCTATTGGCATAAGCTTTATTCAGGTAGTTATGATATTATACCCATTTCATAAGGATACAACTAGCCATACATGCATCTTTTGAGTACCTAATTTAAGTAGTCCACCTGGGTTCTACACTAGCCACCATACTTGCAATTTAACTAGAAGATTACCTATTTAAGCTCTCTGGTTATTTCTA
>CAJVPU010002360.1:0-10756 GCA_910591775.1 Dentiscutata heterogama | reverse complement strand
AAAAGTACTTTAAACTGTATAAATAATGTAAAATTAAATTGATTTAAACTGCCAATCATACGAATGTCTGCCTATGACTCAAACACCTAAATTCATAGGTCGGAGCTCGATTTTTAATTAGTGGAAAATAGTTTAGCTGATCAAATGAGTTCATTATCGCTATGAAAAGAAAGATGGTCTTTTTTTATCATAGCTGTGCTGATTGGCTAAAAATTTAATTTCTTCATTTTGCAACATGAATCTTTAGCAAAAATTGTCGCTTAAATTAATTGTAGACTTGTACACGATCTCGATCATTAGCCAATCACATAGAAAGAGATGCAACAACACAATCAATTATGTAAGATCAATATTGATATCGATAGCAAAGGGCGTTAGTAATCTATACGCCTCACGTGATTTTTAATTTACAAATTTGTTATGACCTCCAAAAGTGGAAGCGTTTTTTTATTCTCCTTGACATGCATTTACCAATTTTCACCCACACTTTCTATAGGTTGAAATTATTAACATCCGTTGTTTTTTTTAAATGAGTCATTTTTAATTAGATTAGCGTTAAGTCTAATAGATGAAATTATACCAAAATTTTGCAAGGAATTACGCCAACTGGCGTCCATTCAGAAAAGGGTTCAAAAAAAATAATAATAAAATTTTCAAGGATTAGTACGCGGTGATTTTTCACCTGATCTTGTCCCCGTGATTGATGCTGATTGGTTAAAATCACATAACGAAAAATACATGATCAGTGATAAAGTAGATCAAATTTTTACATATTATGTGATAAGTAATTCATGTGATTTATGTTATATTTTACGGTAAGCCCGATCTGATGAAAACTTAAAATTTTTACATAAAGGTTTTTATGTGACCTCACCCAAATAATGAATAGAAGTATAATGCGTAAGAGGTATGATGTCAAACGAATTGCATTGATATTATGTATACGAATTTTGACTTAAAATGTTAAGTGAAATTTGAGGCGTAATTCTAAATCCGGCAATTTTAAATAATTTACGTAATGTGACAATACTAATTCCTTTCATGGATAAGTAGTCGAGAGTTCTAGTGTCAAAAATATTACAATAAATACCAGATGCCTGCAAGACTAAAAAATTCAACGATTTCTTTTTGATACAAAGATGACAGCTACTCGAGGAAATAAAAGTAACGCTTGGTCTTCTCGATTGGTGCAGTTGGCAAGAAAGCCAGGTTATGGCTGGCCGGTTTCGTATCTCTATCTGATTATGTACAAAATTTCTTTCTTGTTTCTTTACTATTAATTTACAAATTTTTTTTTTCTTCTATTTGACTTTAGGATATTTTTTATTGGAAATATTCTGTATCTATTTTTAAATATTACATACATATTTACGAACTTTACATTTATAACATTTTATTTATTTATTTGTTTATTTACCTTTTTTTTTTTTTTTATAGGTATTTAGTACAATTATTCCAGTAGTTGCTAGTTCTACAATATTCACAGCTATCATATGTTACTTTTACATAGTTTGTGGCATTAATTTGACTCTTCCAGATAATTTGAGCAAGTATTATTTATTACTTGAAACTTTCAATTTTAATAAATAAATAACATTTTCCTTTTTTTTTTTAGTTGGAACTGTTTCTGTTGTGGTCGGTCTTCTCCTCGCTTTTCGCACAAACCATGCATATGATCGATATTATGAGGGTCGAAAATTGTTTGGTAGTATGTGGTATGTATCATTTACAAAAATAATATAATAGGATTTGAATGTCTAACGTGACCAATGCAATTATCGTTATAATGTATAAATTTTTATTAATTTTTTATAGTAATCATGTTCGAAACGCCACCAGAGCAATCTGGGTTGGTGTAAAAGAAAAATCAAACCGTGATCATGAAGAAAAGGAGGACTGCATTAAACTTTTGCTAGCATTCGTTGTTGCTACTAAACACCATCTTCGTTTAGAATTCGGGACAAAGTGGTCTGATTTGGAGGAATTACTACCAAACGGTCTACAGCTTACCAAGTTTGATGGTCATGCCGTTCAAAACGTTAATTACGATACGTTTAATCTTGCTAATAATGATCCAGAAACAATTTCGGCACCAAAAGAAGGAAAAAAAGAAGAAAAGAAAGAAGAAAAACAAAATGAAACTACTAATATACTCAGGAATCGTCGTGGCTTACCTTCTGTGCACAGCGCACTTCGTTCGCTCACAAACCGGGATCGAGCTGCCATGTATTTCGATGGTAATCCAGAAAGTAACGATGTCGATGCAAGCATGAGTCTTCCATTGGTAATTTCTCCTTCCATTTTTTTTTTTTTCAAATTTATTCTGAGAATTCTGATTTTTTTTTTTTCCTTTGAATTTCAGGAAATTATATTCCATCTAGGAATATATCTCGATCGAATGTTGCATGAAAATAAAATTGATAGTAATGATCTTTCCCCCATCGCCGGGATTTTGAATTCGCTAATTGAAATTCTTGGTAGCCTTGAGAGAATTGGAAACACTCCAATTCCTCTTTCTTATAAAATTCATTTGTAAGTAGAGTCTAAAAGATCTATGGTAACAAAGATATGTATAGACATTTAACAATAAAGTTTTCTTTAGAAAACAAGCCGTGACGTTGTATGTCTGGGTTCTTCCATTTACGCTTGTTGATAATCTCGGTTGGATTACTATTCCCGCCATGGCAGTAATTTCTTTTATTCTTTTTGGTGTTGAAGCGATTGGTAAGAAGCCTGAAATAATTTTTAAAACTTTTTATTATTTGTTTTATGTTTAAGTAATAACTTTGAACACTTTCAAATCGCAAATACTTCTAGGTTCTGAAATTGAGAATCCATTTGGTGAGAAATTAGCATTACATCTATCAGTTTCGTAATCTCATATTCATTTATATTATTATATACTTTTATCAATGGTTTAGGTTATGACAACAATGACTTACCATTGGACGATTACTGCAAGGTCTGTCTATATATCGAAATTTTAATAAATATTATATCTTGTCTTGCAATATTGAAAGGTTTCTATTTATAGGATTTGGAAGCTGAAGTCAAATATTTGTATCGTCATATGCCTGCAATCGCTTCAAAATAACTTGGCAAATTTTTGTTGATTGAAAATTAGTTGGTTTGAAAATTACTTGTTTTGGTGATAAGATATCTTATATATATATATGTATATCTTAGTTGGAATGATAAGATATCAAAAAAAAAAATTTTTTTTTTAAACAAATTTTGAAATAATTTTGTATTCATAGCAATCAATATAAACGCATAATAAAGAAATTTGTATCATACATGTAAAATGGTTATTAATTGATGCATTCACCTCAAATTCTTTATATTCTTTTGTATAATTTGTATAATTTGTAAGTATTTGAGTGCCATCAAGGGAAAACCTGTCACTGGGATTTTAATATCGGGTATATCAAATAGATTAAGTGCTGTAAGCAATAAGTTAAATTACGTTTATGTTTTGTTTTTTCAAGAAACTTAAATTACGTCTATCGCATCCTGCATCACATCTAATATTATGTCAAAAATTTAGTTGCAACAAATGTCGGCTATTACGACATACACTGTTACAACACTTTTGACGTACTCATACATCACCAAATTCCTCTGCCTTTATTTGCATGCCTTTAAGGCTGTTGATGGGATGAATTAGGGTTGGTCGGTCGATCAAATTTCAAACCCAATCCGTTAAATTAGGCTTACTCTAGGTCAGGTTGCATTAAATTTATAGCCAAATCTTTTCCAACATGGGTTAGACTTAACCGGTAGCGACTTTGGTGTATGATTCTCCATAACACAGTGTTCTCAAAATGATTATAAATGATCTTGCGTCATTTGGTCATTTTTGACTTCTAATTAGCGTTAGCATTTTATAAATTTACAAGTTTTGGACTGATAAAAATTTTTCAAACCTTAAAGCACAATAATTAATAATCATTGACAAAAAAATGTTATTGACGGAGCATGAACCAAATTTGCATATTTCAAGTGACTAATTTTTTCTAATGACTAATAAATGGCTAGGTCACTGGATCATTTGAGTCATTAAGTCATTTGAAAACACTATTCATAACCATTATAACTCTAATATAGAGAGACCAGTGTTGGACGATTATGTCATATAAATCACATAACTTATATGATTTGTCATATTACAATATCATATGATGTGTCATATATTAATATATGACATAATCTATATCATAGCATATGATTCATATGATTCTACATCATATGAAAATATCAAGACATCATGGTATTGTCATCGTCCAACACTGAGAAAGACTGTCTCTACAATGTGTCGCAATTTATTTTTATACTATAAAGATTTAGTAATTAGGAAATTTTTTATTTAAAGAATTAATAATTAATACATTAATAAGCGTGATAATTACTATACTTACCGTACCTAACTTTTAATGTGACATTCGTGAAAAAAATTAATAGCATTAGATCTTATATTATATATATATATGCATAAATATACAAATATTAATAAAGTTGGGAATTATACGGTACAATATAATATGGGGTCTTTGCCTTGAAAATGACCTTACGGTACATGATATCATAAGGTCATTTTCAAGGCAAAGACCCCATATTATTAAGTCATATAATTTCAACTCCAATTGTGTATTATTTCATTTCAGAACAATTATATTGATTTTCGCGTTGTCAAATTTTCTATGAGGAAATTTTTGTTTTATATCCTAAGCTTTTTGGCTTCGAAGAATCTATGTTTATAATCTGAATTTGAATTGATTTCTATAATGTTCAAACATGATAGTTCTGATGTCTGTTCTGATTTCTTAAAACTACTCCAATATGACAACTTCATACCTAGATTAGGGATGGGCAATGTAATAATTTAATCAATATGATTTTTTTTAACCTTTGCCTATTCATACATATCATTATTAACTATATGCACTATTTATTATGATTGATTATAATTCACATAAGGCATGCTTTTTTTTTTTTTTTACTTATTATGATATTATTACTTAATATCCTAACCTCTCACATGATAAAATATGTAATTAGCTCATATGTAATTAAACCTTGATATAAAATAATATTAAATTATTATTTTTCTTTCTTTTAAATATTATTATACAAAAAAAAAAAAGATCAAATAAAATAAAATTAAATGAAATATTCTTTTCAATTTATATAGATTTATTTGATACTTGTAAAAAATTTGAAAACCATCAAAAGAAAGATACCAATCATATAAAAAAAGCCACAACTCAAAAATATTCCAAAAAAGTATATAAACCAATTGCCAAATATCAACAAAAAAATATTTTGGCACCACTTATTAACTATTTGGATATTATCATTTATTTAATATTATATATTTATCAAAATATATATTTTAGAGTTCTCTGTCACTATATGACTTATATTATATGTTTTTACAAAGTCTATATTAGAAAAAATGTTATATGGAGCCACATGACTAATACCCAATAAGATTTTTAAAATTTGAATACAATCTCAAAACACATATAAAAAAATTTTCACTTATTCTATCTACTTATCCCACCCACCTACTTGGGCACTTTGCACAAATACAGAACCTTTATGGGTCCTGATTAGAGTTTTAAAACTCTAAGTGTTATGAAAATTTGATTTTTAAATCTGGGTTCTTGTGAATTTTAAAGGCCTGATCAGAGTTTTAAAACTTTGACTAAGTGTTGTGAAAATTTGATTTTGGAATTTGGATTCTCCTTCAACTAAATAGTATTAAATTATTAAAAAAATAAGCATAATGAATAAGCTATTATGTGACAAATAATATAAAATTTGTTATTAGTAAATATCATACCTATGTGATTTGGTAACAAATATATGTAACAAATAAGTACTATATTTACTAATAAAATATGCTTATTTGTTATATAAAAATTCATTACATTTCAAAATCTAAATTGAATTAGAACCTTAAAAAAGTTTAAACCTATAAAAACTGCTTAATTACACAATATATTTATTGTATAAATTAGGTTTAAAAAAAATTAAAATTAAAGTTTTAAATTAAAAATAGAGTTAAAGCTTTAAATTTGTGTTAGAGTTAGAATTTGGAGTTAGAATTAAGGTTAAAGTTAGGTTTTGTGTTTGGAATTAGAATTAGAGTTAGAGTTTTGGGTTTTGGAGTTTAGATTAGAGTTAAAAAAATTAAAAAATTAAAAAAATTAAAAAATTAAAAAAAATTAAAAAATTAAAAAAACTGAAAAATTAAAAAAAATTAAAAAAAATTAAAAAAAATTAAAAAAATTAAAAAATTAAAAAAATTTAAAAAATTAAAAAATAATTAAAAAATTAAAAAAAAATTAAAATTTAAAAAAATAAATTTATTAAAATTAAAATTAATTAAATTAAAAATAGAGTTAGGGTTAAGGTTTTGTATTTTAGATTAAAGTTAGAGTTAAAGTTTCAAGTTTTGGGATTTAAATTAGAGTTAAAAAAATAAAAATTAAAAAAAAATTAAAAAAATTAAAAATTAAAAAAAATAAATTTAGAGTTTTATTTTGTATTTAAAATTTACAATTAAAGATTTTTAAATTTAAATTTAAATTAGAATTAAAAAAAATTATTAAAGAATTTTGCTATTTATTACTACTGATAATCATTACTGGTATTGCTATATCTCAAAAATATACTAAGTAAACAGGATTGGATATTTTAAATAAAAATGTTTAGTGAAGTGGTCTAGTTATCACCTCACCAAGTGGTAGGTCTAGAGTTTGAATCCCATAGATGAAGTTTTTTGAAAAATAAATCTGCATTAGATAACAATTATCCATCAATCGGTTGGATCTACAATCTGTAATCTTGGTTGTACCATCTTGTTATGAAAGCTTCAGCACAGAAACTGAGATGATCAAATCTTGTTTGAGAAGACCTGAGTAAGGAGGTAGTGATACTTCCAACAGTACTACAGGAAGGCTAAATTTAGAAGTAATGACCAAGATTGGAGAACCAAACAACAACAAGATCTTTAAGTAGAGAGATCTACTAATCTGACCACCAATTAGAGAGAAGAGAAGCACACCAACCTAGTTAGCTAGCATAAAAAACTGGGTAGCTATTCACCATGACTAGGATTTGGAAGTTAGGTTCTACCTAATGACAAGAGCTAGGTGATCTCTGGAGACTAGCCAGACCCAATTGGAAGAAAAGAACATATGCTATAAAATCATATACTATGATGAGATGGAGCATAAGACATCTAGAGCCTAGCCAGAGTCAAATCTTCCAGGTCACAGGTTGGGAGTAAGGAAGGAACCAATAAGGTAATTATAGAAAAAGGAAAACCCAAATGTGAGTACTAGGGTTGAAGTAAACTTTACAAGGATATAGCAGTTCAATTGAGTTACACCAAACTGTGAGTGGAAGCCTCAGCAATTGCGATAACTAGGTTAGCTGAATACGAGATACGGAAGGCTTTGGTAGGTTTACCTCAAAGATAGCTATGCATCCACTCAATAGAGAAATGCAAGCTAGTAATTAGTTGGTGTAAATCTAGGAAAAGTCATAGAAGTCCTAAGGCAGCATATGCAATCTAGTAGAATGGGCTAGATGGTAGTTTTTGTATTAGTATGATATGCTAAAAACAGTTGGGATCAGAAGGTTTAAATAGGTAACTCCCTAGTTGGGTTATAAGTACAGTATTTAGTGTAGAACCTGCAGGTGAACTACTTAAATAGGTACTTAAAAAGTGTACATGTGGCTAGTTGTATCTTCATTATAACTGTAATAGTAAATAATTACTAATAAAAAGTTCTTATAGCCAAAGAGGTTACCTTAATACCAAAAAAAATAATAATAAATTAATAAATATAGAGTTAAAATTAAACCCAGATAAGTGTTTTCTCATTAGGTCCAAATTGTAGTTTTTGGTTTATGTTGTTGGTAGGAAGGGTATCTGTTCTAACAAAAGTAAAGTTAAGAAGGTTTAAAATTTTTTGCACTACAGTTTCTTCAAAGTTGTATAGATTTTTGGAGTTAGTATTATACTATCAAAAATTTATATTTAAGTTTTTTATAATTACATACTCCCTACATTTCTTATTGTGCAAAAATGTTAAGTACAAATAAAAAAAAGACCAGGATAATAAATTTAATTAGTTAAAACAGTACCTTACTAATGCTCTAATTTTGTGTTATCCAAATTTTAAAAAGAAGTTTATAATCTATACTAATACTTCTAGCTTGGGTTTAAGCACTATATTGGCACAAAAGGATGATCAAGAGAATGAGTAGATAGCTTGTATACCAGTTATAAGTTAGCCAAGGCTGAGAAAAATTATAATACTACCAAGCATCAATATCTTGCTATTCTTTGGGTAATTGAGCATTTTTATCACTATGTAGAGTTAAATCTTTTTGTAGTAGTAACTAATTATACTACTTTAAAGTAGCTTCAAACTGCTGAATTAACCAGATAACATGCTTGTTGGGCATATATTTTTTTTAACTCTTTGACATTCTTGTCAGTACTTTTATTAAAAGATAAAAGAAATACATTTAAAAAAATCTACTCTAATATCTACATATAGCAAGAACTATACTAAAAAAAATATATAAGATGAAGAGAAAGAAATAAAAAGAATAAAAAAGAAGAGATAATGAAATATAAAAAAAGAAAAACAAAAAGAAAGGCTCCTACCAAGCTAACTAAAGCTAAAACTAAACTAAAAAATAAGCAAAAAAGTTAAATAGTAAAAAAATATTGTATTAAGAAAAAGTAAGATTAAGGTAATTAATTAGAAGTTTGTTATATAGTTTGATGTATTTAATTAGGCCAATAGATTTAATATTAACAAATTTTCATTAAAAATAGGTTTTTTAGAAATAGAAAAAATATATTATTTCTTTTATTGTTTAAATATGTTTTAAAAAGACGGGCAACAGTTAAAGAGAGATATTATAGTACTAATAAAATTGAGACTAACATGCTTTAGCATTTTATAGCTAATATCTAAGAGATTATAGGCTTTGTTGTTGTGCAGTTAGTTGATAGTTAATATGACAGATTAAAAGGAAATCAGATTAAAATGAAATATTACACAATATAAAAAATAGACAAGCCACCAAAAAATAAAAATTTTAAAAGTATATTTTTTAGATTAGAGGTTAGGATTAGAGGTTAGTTTTAGGATAAAGTTTATAATGAACAAGCATAGGTGAGTTTTAGAGAGTTAAATAGAAATCTTCATTTTATTTTAATCTGATTTTATTATAATCTGCCACAGTTAATAAACCTTCATCTTCTGTAAAGATAAACAAAGTGTTGGAGTATTATAAATAATAATTTAATATTATAATTTTGTATTTATATAATAATTTGAAATTATACTTTATATTTTTAAATATAATAATATTGAGGAACTCTTTCTAACAATCTCTTATACCAAAAATTACAACAAACTTTTTTTATAAAAAACAGTAAATTATGATAGTAAAGATAGTATAAGACTGATAAAATCTATAAACTGGTACTGTTATTTAAAGATAGTTTTTATATGCTATCTAGTAATAGGCTTAGAGCTTATTACTTACTGTAGAAATAGCACTTGTTATTTAGTAGTTCTTATATACTATAATACTTGCTAACAAGTTTAGAGTTTATTACCAACTAATAAGAAAGTTAGCAGTTAATCTGGGTTTATATGTTTTACTACTTTTAGAAAAATATATATGTTTTTTAAAGAAAAATACAAGAAATATTTTTTATACTATCATTCACTTGCTCCTTTTACAAAATTTTTATAAAAAGTAAGCAAAATAGCTTACCCCATCAAAAGATTAGTATTGTTTATTCCTTCTAAATTCAGACAACCCAGTAGATTGCAACTATGTGTTTGTTTATAGTTATGTTTTATGAACAGTGCTACCAATAGAAGATCAGTATATAGATTTTGATAGTTTTCAAAGTTGGTTGAATGTTATAAAGAACTTTTATATTAAGTGATTACCTTACAATAAAGATATGCTAATATTGTATTAGACATATAATTTTTTAGTTTTATACACAGGCTTAATAGTATATATATGTTAGTTTTCTGTTTTCTTTTATTTGGTTTTGCTTGTTTTATTTTTGGTTTTTGTATTTTTTCATCTTTTTTCACTTATAATAGAATCCAATTTAGTATACTCCTCTTATTTTTTTTTGTTTTTTCTTTTCTTTTCTTTTTTGTTTTCTTTTTATTCTAAAATTGTAGCTTTCTTTTGTAAATTTGGCATTTTTTTTCTTTCTTTATAAAAATATAAGAGATAAACTATTTTGCTTAGATTTAGATAAAAAAAGTTTTAAAAGCCAAAGGTAGCAAAGCACCATGCTATAGCAAATTTTTAAATGTGTATAGCAGCATATGTGGAATTTGTTAGCAAATATCAGTATAATAACTATACTTGGGTACTATTAGAGTAGCCAGATACTGTCAAATATGTAATTAAATAGTTTAGTGTATAAATTTGCATATATCTAAATAAATTTGTATATAGTTATCAAAGAAATATATGTATATATATATATTTTTAAACTTAGTAAAACTATAGTTACTACTTATTAAATGCCAACTTATTTTTATATATATATTTTTTTTAATATTAAGGTAATTACTTAGGTTTCCGGCATTTAGCTTTATTCAGATAAATACGATATTACATCAATTTTACGAGAATACAACTAGCCACACGTGTACTTTTGGTACCTAATTTAAGTAGTCTGCCT
>CAJVPU010002359.1:0-10756 GCA_910591775.1 Dentiscutata heterogama | reverse complement strand
CATTGGCACATTCCACTAAGCCTTGCGACTGGGGGTGCCTTGGGCGCCTGTTTATTATCTTCACTGATGGCCATAGCGCGATTAATTCTTTGATGACTTGTGCTATGAATTTCTTGCCGTTATTCGATTGTAATATAGTGGGGGTGATCCAATTATATGAAAAAGGTCAAACAGGAAAGATGCGACTTCAATTAGTCTTTTTGACGTAAGTGCCTTAGCCCATGAAAACCTACTGAAGTGGTCTCTAACGTGGCACACATACTTGAACTCTCCATCGGGAAAGTAGGATAAATCAATAAAATCCATCTGTATAATAAATATAATTAGACATTATTTAATTTAATTTCAAACAAACACAAAATTTTAGTACCTGCATCCTAGACAAAAAATTCTTGGCAATTATCAGTTTCACTGCTAAAGGGTGGAATGCTGGCCTCCTTGTTGTACATGCTGTGCAATTGTTCACGAATTCTTCCACAATTGATTGTTTAATATACCCCATCTTTCATTAATTGAGCTCCACATCTGCCTTTGACTGCTATGCTGTGTTATTTCACTATGGGTATGACAAAGAACCTTATAAAACTTTTCAACTATTAATACAGGATTGTTCGTGGCCTTTACAAGTACTCTGTAATCCCCTGGTACAATTTCTTCAAGTATGAATTTGTCTTTAGCCCAAGACCGTAATTTTTATCATAAAGTAAAGTATTCTTTAGATTTAATAAAATAGTTTTTATCTTATTTAAAAGTTCATTGTTTATTAGAGCCTTTCGCTGTTTCAATTTTGGAAGGTTAGTTATATATTTTTCTACGATTTGGTCAAGAGTATTTCTACTGATGAACGTATACTCCATTATAAGAACAAGATCAAAGTTGTAAAGCAGCACCAAAGAACAGAGTCAACACTTAAAGGAGACAAGAACAATGCCAGAGTTATATAACAGTATCAAAGAACAAATACCAATGCTTAAGGAAGGTAAGAATAAAAATAAAATCAAAGTTATAGGCACACCAAAGAAAAAAAGCAAATGCCTAAAGGAAACAAGAAGTTATAGAGCAGCAACAAAGAATAATGTTAATGCTTAAGGAAGAAAAACAAGACCAGAGTTATATAACAGCACCCAAAGAACGAAAAGCCAATGCTTAAGGAAAGTAAAAACAATATCAATGTTATAGGCATGCCAAAGAAAAAAGTGAACATTTAAATGAGGCAAGAACAAAACCAAAAATATAAAGCAGCACCAAAGAATAATGCCAATGCTTAAGGGAGAGAGCAAGACCAGAGTTATATAACAGCACCAAAGAACAAAGCCAATGTTTAAAGAAGATCAAGTTATAGGCACGCCAAAGAAAAAAGCAAATGATTAAATGAGGCAAGAACAAAACCAAAATTATAAAGCAGCGTCAAAGAAAAATTGCAACGCTTAAGGGAGATAAGAACAAGTTCAGAGCTATAATAAGGCTAAAAAAAAATTACGACATGACAAAGTACTGCAAAATGAAGACGTGCTGAAATCCAATAATAAGTAGCACCAAAGAATTAAGCCAATACTGAATATGGAGAAATTAGTAGGCACCACCAATGCCGAATATGATGTAAAGCCAATGTTGAATACGAAAGCCAACATCGAATGCAAAAGCCAATGTTGAATACGAAAGCCAATGAGAGATGTATAGCCAACGTTGATTACACCAAGTTTCAAGAAAAAGAAGGCAAGGTCAAAGCAAAGAGTTTTTTTTTTTATAAGCTTACGTGTAATGACGTTATTACATAGTTGTTATTACATTTTCATTTAAACTTCTACATTTTTTTTTTTTTTACAGATTTTGAAGATCTTGCGTCAGATTAGAACTTACGCACGTCAGATGGCCAATTGACAGGTGACGTGCATTATATGGAAATTGACATCTAACGTGCGTCAGATCTAATCTGAAGCAAGGATGCATCTGATGCACAACATATATATCAAGAAATTGTAACATTAAAATAGTAAAAGTCAAATATAGATTATAATAAAAATAAAAATTCAAAGTTAAATAAATATCAATTCGAATTAAAGTTTAAATGAAAAATAATCAAAAAAAATAACTAATTGATAGTTGCAACTCTATCTTATTTTAAAAGAATTAGAATTTAAAAACTAAACAAAATATAATATATTACTAAGCTTTACTAAACCTCAATTCACAAAGAATTAGAAAAATAAAAAAATAAAAATTGTTAAAGATTTATCAAGCCTCATTGCCTTAATTCAAAAAGAATTAGAATAAATCTTCAATATAACCAACAAAATAAAATATTAAACCTTATAGCCTCAATTCTAAAAAAATTAGAAAATTAAAATCATCTTGCAAAAATTTTGTAATAAAAAAAACTAAAAGATAATAAAATAAAATATTTATAAATCCAAGCCACTAAGTCCAAATCAGAGTTCAAGTTGTAAAATAAATTTGAATATAATTTGTTTTTAAACAAAGTTTAAAAGTGTTTTAAAAGATTATCTAAAGTTGGAAAAGAGTAACATGTTGGTAATAAAAAATATTGATAAGAGTTTAGAATAAAAAGAAAAAGAGCTTTAAAGAATTGTATTTCTTTTTTCAGTTCCTTTAGAAGCTTATTATATTGCATTTGCTTCCAAAAATAATAATTATTGAAAGATTTATTTTTACCATTAAAAGGCTTCATTGTAAGATAAAGAAAATAATAATGATAGAAAAAATATAAAGTGGAAATAAGAAAAGAATAATAGTTTATAAAAATATAAAGAAAAGTATTTAACTAAGATAAAAGTGGTTTAAAATTGCCTTTATTTAAATAATAAATATATTTAAGTTTAAGTTGTTGAGTTTTATAAAGTTTATTATTAAAGAAAGATTTATAAAAGAAAAGAGTTATAAAGAAGAAAAGTTTAAAAATGAGTTTTAAGAGAAAGGAAATATAAATATATTGTAAATAGTAATAAAAATAATAGAAAATAGTAAATAATATAACAACTAGATAATAAATAATAATAACAAGAAAATAAAAGAAAGAAAGAGAAGAAGTGCAAATAAAATAATAAAGAAGTAAAAAAAAATAACAAATAGTAGTTTACTTTTAAATAACAATATTTCTCTTTTAAATATTAAGTTTCTGCCAGGAAGCATCAAATATTATTACTGCTTTGGGTTTGAACTCAATACAGAGTGCAAGCAGAAAGGAGTAATAACTTGATAGTTCAATAATAATAGAGTTTTAATATTTAAAAGAGACAAAACCAAAAATAAAAATAAAATAAAACTTTGGAGCCTTAGTATGTGATACACTAATAATTGCTATGCCTTATTGCAGTCTGTAAAAGAACAAGAAACACATATGGTTTAGCAATGGTATACTTTTGCAGCTTTATAAAAGACAAAAGATAAAAAAAAAGATAAAAAAAAATAATATTTTATTATTTATAAGTGAATTTTTACAACAAAAAAAAGTTTAAAATATAATAATACAGTCAGACCTCTCTAAATGCATGCTCTTAGAACCACACTTTAATAATGTGCATTTAGAGAATAATAATAAAAAGTGCATTTACAGAGGTCAAGTATATATTTGGGCCAGTACTTAAGCATACATTTAAAGAGGGTGTGCATTTATAGAGAGTGCACTTAGAGAAGTCTGACTGTATAAGAAAGATATAACCAAAAGAAAGTGAAATGTAAAAGTTATTTTGCAAAAGGTGGGAGAGGGGGTCTATTTATAATGTTTTGAGGCTAATTTTCGTATAAGGTCATGTGATACACAGATGACAATCCTTTGTAACATAATTAAAAATTACATATTACACATTAGAAAATCAAAGAACAATTTGAATAATCTTCAATTTACAAATAATTTTACTATATTAAGAGCTAAAGGTTTATTAATAAATATTTTTCTACGAGTCAAAATACCAGGGTTTCATAGAATTACTTTTAAGATTGTTTTAATAAAATTTTGAGAAAATTGGTCTCAAAGTTACATGAATATATATACTATATAAAATTAATAGTATAATAAAGGCATTTTTGTAAAATATAGATAGTAGAGTATATAAAAGATAATAATAAATAAAATAATATAATAATAGTAATAAGTTATAAAGAAAATAAAGAAAAAGAAAATAAATAAAAATTAACTGTCTACAATACTTATACTCTTTTATAACTCTGGATGGTATAATTTTGGTAGAATTAATTCATAACTCTGGTAAATATAATTTTGTTAAAATATTAGATACAATTAATTTATAACCTGGTAAATATAATGTAGATGGAATTAATTAGTAATTCTGGTAACTATAAATTTGGTAGAATTTAATTAACTTTTAATATTTAACTCATAAATATAATTTTGGTAGAGTTAACTCAAAACTCTGATAAACATAACTCTGATAAACATAACTGGTAAATATAACTCAAGTAAACATAATTCTGGTTAATATAACTCTGGTAAACATAACTCTGATAAACATAACTCTGGTAAATATAACTCTGGTAAACATAACTTTGTTAAACAAAACATATTGTGTAGAATTAATTTATAACTCTAGAAGATTTTATTTTGGTAGAATTGATTCATAATTCTGGTAAATATAATTTTGGTAAAAATTAGTTAGTAATTCTGGTAATTGTAAATTTGATAGAATTAATTCGTAACTCTGGAAGGCATAATTTTGGTAGAATTGATTTGTAACTTTGGTAAACATAATTTTGGTAAATATTAGATATAATTAATTTGTAACCTGGTAAACATAATGTAGATTAATCAGTAATTCAGTAATCATAGATTTGGTAAAATTTAATTAATTAACTTATAAATATAATTTTGGTAGAGTTAACTCAAAACTCTGGTAAACATAACTCTGGTAAACATAACTCTGATAAATATAACTCTAGTAAATATAACTAGTAAACATAACTCGAGTAAACATAACTCTGGTAAATATAACTCTGATAAACATAACTTTGATAAATATAACTCTAGTAAACATAACTTTGGTAAACATAACTCTGGTAAATATAACTCTGGTAAACATAACTCTGGTAAACATAACTTTATTAAACAAAACATATTGTGTAAAATTAATTTATAACTCTGGAAGGCATAATTTTGGTAGAATTGATTCGTAACTCTAGTAAATATAATTTTGGTAAATATTGGATTTAATTAATTTGTAATCTGGTAAATATAATATAGATAAATTAATTAGTAATTCTGATAATTGTAAAATTTAATTAATTATTTGTTAAAATTTTCAAAAAATATAATTTTGATAGAGTTAACTCAAAACTTCACTAAACATAATGTGGTAAAATTAGCTTGTAACTCTGATAAACATAATATGGTAGAATTAGCTCATAACTCTGGTAAATATAATGTTAGTAGAATTAGCTCACAACTCAAATTCTCACCAACCTTATACTATTAAAAATATGGATCCATTTGGATACATTTTTGTGGAGCACTAATAAATTTGTAACTAGATTTGGTATAGTACCAAAATTAATATTTTAATTTTTTCCAAATTTATATTCTAATTCTGCCCAAATTAAGCCCCAATTCTGCCTAAATTTATACTCCAATTTTCTTAAATTTATATTTGATTTCTGCCCAAATTAAACTCTAATTCTGCCAAAATTTATGATTAATAATAAATTTAGCAGTAGAATTAGGATTGTGTTAACTTATCTGACAATATAACTTATATAGTAATTTACATTATAAGTTACATGCCACTATGTAAGTTACAAATATAGGATATTAAAGCTGGCCAAATAATGCACATGATTGTGCCAGTATTAACATATTTAAATTGTAAATCGAAAGTTTTCTTTTTTTTTTTATATAGTACAGCAGTACAGTGATTTAGATATCTATTTGTAGAATAGACTAATAAACTAATATAAATCTTTTTACAATAAAATACACTTATTTATATAAACACTTTTTATTATTAATTATAATGAAGTAGATAAAATTTGATTAATTTTTCAACAAAATTATTAAAAGCTTTAATCTTTTGTATTAATAAACTAGGAATTAAACTCAAATAAGAGCTATCTTGAAATATTGCATTAGAATTTTCCATTTCGGCTAATTTTTTATATTGAATAAATGCTCTACATTTGTCTTTTTTAACAACAGTTCCATTTTAATAACAGCACCCAACTTGAAATAACCCATTAACATTCTCCATTTAGACAACCTGTATATAAAAGATATCTATTTAAGATATTAGCTAATAGAAGAACAAAAATTTTAATTCAAATATGTATATAAATATTTAACTCATATTATCTCAATGCCTATATTTAATTTTTTATTCTAAAATTATACGTTCTATTGGTGTTTTTAACTCTGCTGAGTTTGATAATGTCGAATGCTTTATAAAATCATTTAGTAGATTTTTGATGCATATACACTTTAAATTTATCTTTTTTCTGCTCAATTACATTTCTATAACAACATATGTTCAATTAACTTTTCTCATAATAAGGGCCTTTAATGAATTTCCTATAATAGTCTTTTTTGACTTTAAATCTATAATAATAATTGACCTTTGATAATAAATGAATTCCTTATAATAGTCTTTTTCAACTCTAATTCTATAATAGCAATTAATAAGTACAAATATTTCATTAGAATCACTCGTTTATACAAATTGTTGATAATATATGAATATTTTACCTTGCTCTTATCCAACTTATATTTTGTTAGTGCTATTCTATTTGTTTAACATTATCCATATCATTTATAATATTCATATTGCTTATATTGTTGATACTATCTAGATTATCTATAATTTCATTTATATCTATATCGTCAATTTCATCAATATAATCTATACTATTTAGACTATTAGATAAGAAAACATCTATATTATTTTTCTCATCTAAGTTGGTTTCATTTAATTCTAAATTTACAATGTTGTCTTTAATTAAGTAGCCCCTATATTTAATTCTTTAACTGAAAGTGGCCACTTTAAAGAACGTAAAATTCGAAGATTTTAGTAAATATATACTATTTTTTCTACACGTGGATTATATAAGTGATTATATAATTTAGAGTGAATAAAATTAAAAGATAATCACGTTTGTTCAGAGGATGCTGATGATGCTGGTATTGACAGTAATTTTAATGCTATACTACTTAGTACTAGGTATCAAGCTTAAACCAAATTCTACCAATTATATAGTTTTTCTTTTATTAAACCTCATAAGTAATTAGCTAAAAATCTACCAGTTTTACCTACATATTCTAAAAGTTTTTCTAAAAGTTGATCCTCATTCTCTGGTCTAGCAAGATGTATAAGCTCTCATTCAATTGGTACATCCCATTTGTTTGGATCTAAAATTTTTTTGCGATACCATGTATTTAATTTATATGCTGCTATTGTTTCTGGATTGTATAAAAAGTCATCCCAATGTAGCTCTACTAACCTTATACTCTCTGTGATTACTGTAGTTAGAACATAATCATTATTACATACAGTTGTTTCTAGTTGACGTAACTTAAAAAAAGCTACAGATAAAAGTAGCACATCTTCTTTTAATTCATAAATAAATTTAACAAAAGGTTTTAAAAAGTTACAAAGATGCTTAAGATCTTGCCAAAAAAAATTATTCATTAAATGAATTTTGATGTTAGACCTAATTTTTATACTTTCTTCCATTAATAATAAACGAATTGCATTTTTTGTTTGTAGCAAATAATCTATGCAATAAAACACAGATCCCCAACATGTATCTACTGGTTGTACTAAAGAAATTATATGTTCATATTTTTCTATTTGAAGACGATAAAGTATAGCTAGTGGTATATTATGATTTCTAAAATAATTAATAACTTCTTTGCTAGTTTTTAATATGTTTTTTAGCCAATCTAATTTTAGAATATCTTTGATCCAAAGATTAATTCCATGAGCCCAACATTCTAAAAATACTTTTGTTGGATATTGATTTTTAAGAATATGCCAAGCAGCTTTCATGTTAGGAATATTGTCAGTAATAATAGCCACAAACTTGTCAGCACCAAGCTCTTGCATAACTTTATTTATTCTTTCTGCAATGTTTTGTGCAGTATGTTGATCTTCTTTCATATGTACTAATTTGTAAAAAAGTGGTTTAGGAGTTGTAATCATATAATTAATAATAGAATCCTTACAAATATTTGACCAGCCATCCATTACAAGACACAAAAATTGTGTTTCATCAAGTAAGTAATTAATAACAGTATTTAGACCAGAATATTCTTTAGTAAGAAGAGAGTTTGAAAGAGATTAACATGTAGCTAATTTAAATTATGGTAATGCTCTTGAAAAAAAAGCTTTTATATCTTCATTTTCCAAAATATTAAACGAAATACTAGCAGAATAAAACCCACGTGCTAACAAACTTTCTAGTTCTTTTTGATCTGCATTAGTAAACTTATATAAAAAATTTTCTATTTTTGTTTGTTGTTTATAGTTGATAGTTCTTGTATTATTGTTATTGTTATATATAAAGCTTGATATAGAACTTGATGTATTACTACTGCCAGAATTTTTTAATTGTAACAGTTGTAATGTTCTTGCATTTATATTTCATTTTTGACCCAAGAATTATTACAAGCCTTACATTTCTACCATTCTTGTCCTTTTTTATTTACTATTTTTTCAAATCCATCCCAAAAAGTTTCTTTATTATAAGGTATATTAAATTGATAAATAATAAAAAAATTTTTTCATGATTTTTTTTTATCTTACATTATATTACTTACCTTACATAGTTACTTATACAACATAAAATGTAACTTATATTTTAAAAATAACTTACGGTAAGTTATACAACCCTAATTGAATTAATAGTTAATTTTGCCTGTAATTATATTTTAATTTTGCCTAAAATTATGTTAATTTTGTTTAAAATTATAATTTAGTTTTGCCTGAATTTATATTTAATTTTGCATAAAATTGTACTTAATTTTACTCAGAATTATACTCAGATTTATACTTAATTTTCACTAAATTTATATTTTAATTTGGCCTGGAATTATACTTAATTTATATTCCAATTTTGCATAACTTAATTTTGCCTAGAATTATATCTAATTTTGCCCGAAATTAATAGTTAATTTTGCTTGAAATTATATTTTAATTTTGCCTAATACTATATTAATTTTACCTGAAATTATATTTTAATACTGCCTGGAATTATACTTAATTTTGCTGAAATTTACTTAATTTTGCTTGAAGTAAGTTAGCAAATTACCATAATTTTGTGTAATTTTACAAGAATTTAAGTTTTTTGAAAGTAAATTGCAAGAATAATGTTGGCCAAAATTTTTATAGAGCTAGCATGCAAAAAAGTATAAAATTACTTCTGACTAAACATATAATAGCAAAAATTATATAATGTAAATTTTTAATAACAGCCTTAGAATTATAGTTTAATTATCATTATTGATCAATATATTAGTCAAAAAAAGTTTATGAGTTTATATAAGTTACTTGTTAGCAGTTAATATAGTTAATTTTTTATATGATTACCAATTTTATCTAGTGCTAGCACTTTTTGGTAATTATAGAGATGTAATTAAATAGAATTACTTCTATACAATCACACAACATAAAGAAATTAAAATAATGTGATTTTAAAAATAAATTTATTTAATAACTACTTGGTTAAATCAAAGAATTTTATCTGAATTTAGTAGAATTTAATTAAAAAAGATATTTTTAATAAAAATTTTAAAAAATTCCAAAACCTCTATCAAAATAGAAGCTATACTACTTAATCAAATCAAACAATTTTTTTTTTAATTTAAATTCTATAGATCTATAGAATTCAAAAAAAAACCACCACATTGTCATCAATTTATCAAGAGGAGAGGTTTTTATCCAAAAAATAAAATAAACAATGTGTTTATGTTTTAAAATAGAATATTTGTATACACACAAAAATCATTTTTTAATATAAAAGTTAAACAGATATGTAATTTATTAAAAAATAATTGGCTGATAAATATGCAGATTTTGTGAAACTGATAAATTGTTATAATTATTAGTCTTCATATCCATCCTCACTTAATACTAATATCTAAAAATTTTATTTTTTGTATGAATTTTTAAAAACTAAACCATCAGAAAATATTACTATAAGCAAAGTTTTGCATAAGATATAGAGATTATATAGTTTGTAAACAGAAGACAATAATTGCAATCAACTACATCTTATTCTAGAAAAAGTATAGTCAGAAATTGTTAAAGAAAAATGTAAATTTTGTCTTAAATAGTTACAAGATATAGAGAAGGTATCAACTTTAATAATTTAAATTTTATTTATATGAATATAATAATTTCTTTACTATGACAAAAGTAGATAGCTTCATTGCTCCCAAAACCTTATTATGTTACTGCAAGATATAATAGAATTAAGGGAGCATTTATTTGCTCTTTTAAGTTTTATTTATTTGAACATTAAGAAAATCTAGTCTAAATTATAGTTTTTTTTTTTTTTTATTATTAAGGTGGCCTCTTAGGTCCGTCGGCTCTTTCCTTTTGTCGGGTAAGTCAATTTTTATATCAATTTCACGAGGATACAACTAGTCATATGTGTACTTTTAGTACTTAATTTAAGTAGTCCACCTAGGTTCTATACTAGCCACCAAACTAGGAGATTATCTATTTAAGCTCTTTGATTATTTAAATAACAAGAGTACGACTAGCCATACATGCAAGTAAGTACATGTGTGGGACAT
>CAJVPU010002358.1:0-10757 GCA_910591775.1 Dentiscutata heterogama | reverse complement strand
CTACATAGAGATATCTAGATTATATAATGATATTCGGATTATATAGTGGTTTCTAGATTATATAGTAATACTATAATATAACTTAAGTGGGATACCACCTGTAATATAATTATATTACAGGTGGTATCCTACTTAAGTTTTGTAAACTATCTTTTTTATATAATTCAACTATAATTAGAGTTTGTTTACACCTATTTTTTAAGGTAGTAGCAAGAGCATTCATAGCAGTAGCTACTTTTATAAGAGCTTAGTTGGCTATTTGAAGTGGAGCTATATTAAGAAGTAGTAGGATAGAGGTAGTGGTTGCTAAGATTCAATTATAGGTAAAAGTGTAGGTATGTGATATTTGCTAGTGTGTTGCTTATTAGGTTAGTTTGTATCCTCAAAGTTAGACTGATTAGGTTCTTCTTTTAAAGCTAAATCTTCTAAAAGCTATAGAGAAAGTATATGAGATAAGATTAGCATAGAAGAAAGAGTAGAGGTAACTATTTCACTATAAGATAGTAAACTATCTTTGGAATAATACTTGACTTGAAATATGTCAAGATTAGTATAAGATATGGTAGCTACAATGAGGCTTTCTAAATCTAAATTCTCAAAGTATTGATTGAAATCAGCTAGTTGTTTGATATCAAAACTTTGAGATTTGTTAATATAGAGATCAAAGATATTATATTGTTCTAATGGTAAAGTGGGAATGAATTGAAAGTAGGTATAATATCTAAGTAGGGCAAAAGAAGTTTTTCTAGAGTCAAATACATGTTCATGATATTGACAGCTAAAGATAAAGTCCCTGACAGCAATTCAAACTAATGTTTGATTGTTAGTAATAGTAAAAGCAATAAAGATATCTTAGATTTTGTTAGAAAAGGTAGTTGTTTAGTAAGTTTTACTATACCAAGTTCAGAATTGAACAAAGTTAGATTGAGAACTACTTTATTAAAAGTGATAACAAAAAGTACAAGAGAGATTTGGGTTAGATGCTTGAAAAACAAATACTGCTAGATGTGTACTGTTAATATATGCTTGTTAATGACTATTTATATACTTGTTAAAAAGTTTAATGATAGTTTGAACTATAAGAAAGAAGAAAGAATTTTCTATTGTCAATTTTTAAACAAAATACTACTGCTTAGGCTGGTTGATAAATACTATTAAAGCCAGCTAAAAATACTATTGCTAAAGCTGGTTAAAATATTCTACTAAAGCTAGTTGAAAAATATTATTGCTAAAACTGGTTGAAATATACTACTAAAGCTAGTTAAAAAATACTACTAGGGTTTTTAATTGCTTTCTACTAGAAGATATCAAATATTGTAGTAAAAAGACCTTCTTAAACTTGCTACTATAACAATAACATGACTACAGTGATCCTTTATAGATTTATAGTGGTGTCTAAAAGATAAGTGCAATTCCTTAAGTCTGTTAAAAAACTATATTCTTTTTTAAGATAGTTTGTTATAAAAGCAAGATTTATAGATAAAAAAATATAACTTTATTAACAACAAGAGATAAGGCTATCTGTTAGATTTCTGTACCTAAGAAATCCTTTTACAAGATTAACTATTTGTGAGAAAAGAAGAAGAGAATAACTTGTCTAAGTTATTAGAGATTTCTAATATGTAAACTTGTTACTTAACTTGGAACAAAAGTGAGAGTTTATATATTCATTGAATAAAGTGTCAAGCTTTAACAAGTTTCCCTTTTTGGCTAACAATATAAATAATAATAATATTAAATATAGCTAGAAATAATAATAAAATAATAATAAGATAATAGAAATAATTATACTAATATTTATATATTTAAGTAGTGCTTGGCAAAATTGAGTAAAAACTCAATTTTTGAGTTTTTGAAAAAGTTGAGCATCTATTAGTTACACAAATCAGGATTTAAATTATATCAAATATAAAATTTATTTTTAGAACTAATCTGACTTTAAACTTCATAGCAATAGTACAATATTATGTATTACATTATTTACTTTCTACAATCTTAGCTCTGTTATTCTAGTACATAGATAAATTTTTTTGTAGGTATTTATTTTGGCACATACTTTTTTATTCTCATTAGATCTGCTATAATTTAAATCTCACTTTTACTTTTTAATCACCTTTTGATTAATTTAGTATTTGTTGACAGAATAAAAAAGTACTTTCTTGGTTCTGGAAATAGTTGGCTTTTACTATAGCTTAATCAGCCTACAAGTAAGTGTTTAGGTTCATAAAAATAATTACTAATACTAGATGAACTATACATTGTTGTCATGTGAGAAATTTTTTAGCAATAAGCTTTACTAGAAATTTGTATTGACTAACTACTAACTGTATGTAGGTTAATTAATTTGGATCTATTACTGAAGTTTGTGAATTTGAACTAGAAAAAATTAACTTGCCATATGTATGTCAGGTTGTAATAATTTATAAGTATGTCAAAGGAAAAATCTATAATTCTTTGTCTGATAAGAATTACAGATTTTGGACTATCAAAGCAGGTGAATGAAATATTTATGACCTTAAATTTAATTGTTCATGAATACTGGCATATATCAAACCTAAATGCTTTATCAATTACAAATATAAACATGATAAGCAATTTGATATCTATAGCTTTGGACAGAAATTTTAAGCAGAAGATTACAAGTTTTCTCTTTGCCACACTTATATAATAATATTTCTGAATTTATACATAATATAAGGCAAAATTTAATTATATTTATTTTAAATTATTGGTGATTTTTTTTTTTTTTTTTTTTTAAATATTAAGGTGACCACTTAGGTCCCTAGCATGTAGCTTTATTCAGATAATTACAATATTACATCAATTTCATGAGGATACAACTAGCCACATGTGTACTTTTGGTATCTAATTTAAGTAGTCCACCTAGGTTCTACACTAGCCACCATACCAGCAACCTAACTAGAAGATTACCTATTTAAACTCTCTGATTATTTAACTAATGAGAGTACAACTAGCCATACATGCAACTTTTGGTTATCTATTTAAGTAGTCTGCCCTAGGTTCCACACTAGCTACCATACCTGCACCCAACTATGGGGAATACCTATTTAAATCCTCTGGCTCCATTTCTGTAACATGCTTATCCTAACACTCTTAATGAGATTAACAATGCCGTATAAAGACACTAAGACTTTAGCCACATAGGCATTTATCCTTGTGGTAAACCTAACAAAATGGTACATGTCCTACATATGTACTCACCTGCATGTTCGGTAACTTTTCCCAACTAGTACATGTAATCATATAAGTTTGTCAAATAATTATTTGATATTACATTATACTTTTTCTATAACACTAAATAAGTTTTTTATATATTGTTTTTTAATTTGTTAATATTAATATTATATTTGTTTCTGTAGCTAAACTTATACAATTATCTAAATATATGAAGAAACTAGCAAAAAATTTAATATTTTTTAAGACAAAAGATTCATAAATTAATTACTCTATAATTGCTAAAAATTAAAGATATATTTATATTAATTATAAGTTTTTAAATATATAAAGCTATATTAACTATATAATATATAAGTGCTAATAAAAATATAAATTTTGTATATAAAATATATTTGCAGGCTATATAAAAATATCTTTTTAAAGTAATAGCCTTTTGCACAGCACAATATGGCTATTATTAATAATTTTTATACAAATATCTTTAGCCCAAACTATCTTCTTCTTATTATAAATATAATAATTGTAATAATTATCAAAAAAATAAAGAAAATCTACAACTTATTAATACTCTCTTAGAAATTTTAGAAATATTAGAAGTAGTAGAGATATTAACAAAAAAATAATCTAATAGAAGTTTCATCTAATAATATTATTAATATATTTAGCAAATTAAATACTAATAAAATTCAAAAAAATAAATATAATAAACTTATATTACAAAAAGATATAAAAGAGATAAATATACTCTACTTGACAATCATTTAGTACAGAAAAAAGCAAAAAGAAAGAATAGCTCTAATATGCTTTATAACAACAAGAACAGTAATAGAAGTCAAAGAAGAGCATAAATATAAGTTACAAGTAATGAAACAGTATACCAAATAGTCAAAACCAAAACTAGGCAGATATAAAACATATAGAGTATACTTGATTAGCAGTTTAACAATAGGCAAAAGAACCTCAAAAAAACAAGTATAGCATCGTACAGATATCAAAAACACACAACTAAAAACATACTAAAGTAGAAAGACCTACATTATTATGAATACTGTATATATTGTAGAAAAAAGGTACAAACAACTTTCCGAGTAGTAAAGAACAATTTCTCACTTTACTACAACAAATAGAAAAATGTTAATAACTCGGTAGTGCAAATCTTTTGTAAAACACAAGTATAACACACATGAATATCTAGGTGCATACTCTAGAGTACAAAAGAAAAACATATAAAAATATATTTAGACACGTCAGAAAACACATTACAAGTTACAAAGCTAAGCTACAAAACAAGCAAAGAACATACTATAAAAAGTGATCTAGTGTACAGAACATATAACAAATAGTATCACTCAAAAAATGCAAAAACTTTTTTAAAAAAACAGAAGCAAAAAGAAGACAGGTATATTACAAATAGCATGCTACAGTCTAAAAAGAGGATATTCTTGTAGCAAAATATCTTGGGACAAGTGATATATACCTAATAGCAGTAATCTGATCTATAATAGAATGGTATAAATAGGCTGACTACAAAAAAGTCAGAAAAACAAATCTGTCCAGAGAGGAAAAAGACTTGCTAGGGCAAGATACAGACATAGAAATGTGTTTGGGCACTTACAACAAAGACAAAACAGATTCAGTTATGATAGATTTCTGTTATATTGTATTAAGAAAAGCTGATACATACAAGCAAAATGATAAAAGAGTAGATAAGAGCCAAATTGAATAATGAAAGAGAAGACTTGATAATTATGAGAGTAATATAATCTTAGCAAAAGTGAACCCAGAAGAAAGAAAAAATATCCTGTCAGATTGCAAAATAGAGGTCCTTGATTTTGGAGTAGAGAAAATATTAGAGAAACAAGCTAAAAACAAAAACTATTTAAAGAGAAGAAGAAACAACAAAAAACACAAGAGACAAGAAAATATCTACAATTTAATATGGGTGCCAAGAGAAAAGTATATGTCACACAACAATACTGATACAATACAGCATTATTACACAATATGGGACTTTCTCAAATATACAGATGCAAGAAATATAGAAGGATATATGAGAAGCTATAGCAAGGTAAAGATTATAGCATAAAAAGGAAACCAGTATGCAAGAGCTATATATATTAGTATCTCAGAAGAAGATAAGAAGAAATGAAGTTAACATCTACAAGAAGCCTGGTCAGTAATGCTAGACTTGGAAAAAATCTATAGAATTACTTTAAGAGAATTTGACAAAAATATATTAAAAAAAAAAAACAGGTTTAGATGCAATATTGGCAATGTCCTATCAACTGTGCTAGAAAGTTTGCTTCTTTGGCAATTGAAATATTACAAAGTACAAGCAATGCATATTTGGGAGAATAGTAATGGCAACCAAAATAGAAATATATATATATTTCAAGATAGAAAAAGATATAATTAAAGTACAAAGATCAAACTCACAATATTTGAATCAAAGATTAGAGTGGAGAGTGGTATTAAAAGGGAAAAAAAAAGAACCTGTCGAAGAAAGTAAGGTAACCAAGAGAGAAATGAAGAATCAACAACTAAAAGAAGAAAAGCAACTCTAGAGAGAAGTAGCTAGAAATAATTAGGGACATGAAATTAAAAGAAGAAGCAGTCTTATAGCAATAACAGAAAGATTTACAAGACACGATACAAAAAGGAAATTAGTACAAAAAAGAGGCAGAGAAGTAAACCTGCAGGAAAAAAGAAAAGACAGAAGACTCAGAAACAGAATGAGACAAGAAGAAGCAGAATAGAACAAAGAGAATAAGTTTACACAAACTCTAAGAGAAACAGAACTCAAAATAATAGAAAAATCAAGAAATAATAACCCAATTATAGATATACTAGTACAAATAATGAGTAGACTAGATAGACTTGAGATCCAGAATAGAAATCATAGGCAGAAATTTGTCTGATTGGCTAATGCAAATCAATTAACCAGGTAACTTATTTATATAGTTTATAGTACTTTTTGAGAACATAACATTATACAAGTAACTATCCTTAACAAATATCGTTTCTAGCTTCGAAGAGGTGCTAAAAAGCTAACTTCAAAAATAATCTCTAATAATCTTTAATTTAAGAGGAGCTAATTTAATAATGACTTTTTAAACTAGGTAAAGAAAAAAAAGCTTTTTCTAAATTTTAAACTGCTAAATAGAAATAGTTTTTAACAAAAATACTTATTTTTCTTTTTTTAAGATTAAAAGATCTTAGTTGGGTTTTTAGACAAAACAAGGTTTTTAATAAAGAAGTCTAATATAATATATAAAATAGGCTTTAAGTTAAATTAGTTCTTGAAATGTATTAAGTTTTGTTAAAGATCTTGGTTTATATATAGTAAAATATAGAGTGTTTAAGCTTGTTAAAATAATAATTGCTTTATTATATTTTCTTTTATATGTTTATAGCATACTGTATTTTTCGAATATATACTATATATTTTTGATTATACATTTTCTTCCTATATATAAGGCTTTCGTTTTTTTGCAGTTTTTCATTAATAGTTAATACCGATATTGTAATAAAACTATGAATTTGAATTGGCTAATAATCACGGATAGATCTACAAAAATTAACTACTTAGATAAAGTTCTGCCTATGAGAATAGAAGCACAGATATAGTACCTGTAGAAGCAGACCCTGCACACTGCTTCTGAAAGATGCCAAAAGCATCTCAACAGGAAAAACTGTAGTATTTAAAAGGAAAGAAAGAGAGTTACAAGAAGACATCACTATTAATCAATCTCTAGTAAAAATAAGGGTGCATAAAGAATCAGAAAACCAAAAGAGAGGTTATAAGCAGTATGAGTTTGTAAATATAGAGTTTTATAACATAAATAGTATAAAAGGTAACAAGAATAAGTTGGGGCAATTATAGATTATGCAGAAGAAAAAGAATATTGATATACTAGATATAGTAGAAACAAATATAGAAGAAATAAAAGGTATTTTTGCAATCAAAGATATAAAAAGCTACAAAAGCTTTTGGGCTAGCTCCAAAGAAAACAAGAAAAAGAGATCAGGTGTTGGGGTGTTAATTAGAAAACACTAGAAACAACATATTACTAGCCTAACCAGGAACAACCCATACTATATGAAGCTGATATTGGATTTTAAACATATAACAATAATAATAATCTTTTTATACGTACTCCCGAGCAATAAAGAGAAACAAAGAGAACTACTCAAGATAGTTAAAGATGTATTAGAAAAAACAAACAAAAAGCCTCAATAGTTTATTATAATAGGAATCTAAATATAAATGCTTTGAGTATAGCAGAAGCAAAAGAAAAGAACCTGGCTACAAAATGCCAAACAAAGAAAAAAATAATCACTCTGCTTCAAGAAAAAAACTTATATGATGTCTATAAAATAGCATAGGTATCCATATAGTTAGGCAGGAGCTGCAAATCAAGAATTGATTACATGTAGATATCAAATTGCTGGAGATACAATATCACCGAGGCTAAAGTAAATGACATAGACATATATATAATGAGTGATTACAAAATGTTGCAAGCACGCATAGTCACAGAGTTGAGTACAAAAAAGACAAAAGTGCTACAATAAGACATATTAAATGGGCAAAGGTCTATATAGAAATTGAAAAAGCAATAAAAGAAGACTAACAATTTTTTTTTGTCTTGTGTAGATAGTTCAATAGCATTATTTAACTCTTCTTCAAGAAATTATATTCTTTCCTCCTGTATGCCGATAATTCTTTCTAAGGTATATAGATGCTGTTTAAAATTTCTATTTGATTCCGCTAATTGCGATACTACCTCATAGAGTTCTTGGTTAGATTGTTGTAACTTCTCCATGTTTTTTATTACTATAATAAAACAAAGGAATGGAGAAACCCGTAATTTATATTGATCCACAAAGGGCTTATGATTTGGATAGGAAAATTGTTAAAGCTAAAAGAATAGAATAGCCTATAATAAATATTAGCCCTCAGAGAGCTCGTGATTTGGATAGAGAGATTGTTTTGCAGAAATTATATTACCAACCTGAAAGTTATTACCAAAATGCTGAAAAATTGCAAAATGCTTGTATAAAGGCCAGATACAACTTTTTACTTGTTACAATAAAAAAATGGCTTGAGTCTTAGAAGATGTATCAAATTTATCACCCTTCACCAAAGAATACACCTTATGCTAGTTATTCTAGAATCTCAAAACCTAATTGTATTTATTAGTACGATTTAATTAAGATACTATATGATAAAGATAAGTATACAAATTTATTAAATAAAGATAATAAAATATTTTATTATGTATTATTAGTTATAGATTGTGCAAGTAGATATAAAGATTTTGTTTTTTTTAATATCAAAGAGCAGTTTAGAAGTTGCCGATGCATTTAGAAATATTTATAAAAATCCTAATAATCACCTTATATATCCTTAATTGTTGCAATGTGATGAAGAGTATGAATTTATAGGGAGTATAACTTTATTAATAGGTAAGCATAATGTTAAAATTAGAAAAATCAAGGCTTGCTTCAGATATACAAGTCTAGCAATAGTTGATCATTATGCTGGACTTTTTACTTTAAGAGTTTTTAAGAATCAATATGCAATAGAATTTCTTTTATCTACTAGTAAATGCTGTAGAAAATATAAATAATTTGCAAGAAAAATTGTTGATAATATGAATATTACCCCAACTTAGTTAATTGAGATAAGCTCTAATAGTGCTATAAAACTTGAACGGGTTTATTCTAAGCCATCAACAAAGTATTATTATCCAGTAGATGCTGATGAGCCACAGTTACCAAAAGGAACTATAGTTTGATTTTTACTTGCTTCTAGTAAATGGGAAAATGATCCCTTTAAATAATGAAGAATAACAGATCCAATATAGACTTCTAGCCTGTATAATATCTGGAGAATTGTTGTTGGAAAGAACCCTCCTATGCCTGTTTTATATTACTTAAATGAGTCAGGACCTTGATGTCTCTTTGTAAGCGAACAATTAATGCATATTAAAGAAGAGCCTATGTTACCTTCTAGGTAGATACTCGAAGATAACTGAATACATATAAGGTGCTCTTTATAAAAGTTTTTAAGTTTACTACACAGTAGAGTATTGTAATAAGGATTATTCCTTCTCTATAACATAATGCTCTCTTTTCTCAATCACACCAAATTTGTGCATCTAGATTTATCTGACCTTGTGAGTAAAAAAAAAAGTATGATTTGGTAATATTGATTACCACTATATTCAAAAGCCAAACCTAACTCTTCATTATATCCATCTAGATATAAAAATTTAGGTTTTTGAGATGAGAATTTTTTATGCAATAATTCTTCGAATATATATTGACATGTTCTTTTAAATATATGAGGACAACTATTGCACTACCTATAATTTTGTTTCATATCTCTATAGGATACTTTCTATCGATGCTGTTTTTTACAAACCTATAAATAAATATTAGAGTTTGTTCTAACTTTAGCCAAGTATTGTCCTTCATGTCTTTTGGCATAGATAAGGGCTTTAGTATCAATCTTATTATAATCTTGCATTTTTATAATATAATCAAAGTTATATGATTTTTCAGATTTTTTTTTAATATATTTAATGTAAGAAAGCAGAATATAAAAACTATATAATAAAAATATCACAAAGTACTATATAACTGCCAGAAAATAATAGCGGAGCTGGTGCTAAAGCACACATATCCTTATTAATTAAATCGAATTCCCAGATAAGACCTAGTCTCAAGACTTTGCCTCTTCTAATAGAAGAGATAGGAGCAATATACTTAGAGATAACTTATGTTGAAAAATTTTGAACCACCAAAGTAAAATTATACTGTACAAAAATTGTATTTTGATGGATCAGATATGATATCTCTATTATATAAATTATTACTTTGATAGGTCATCAAAGATTTTTTAATAAGTGAGTATTATTTCGAATAAAATACTATTATCTAATGCTATTTCAATGCCATACTTACTTACCTCTTTTAAAATTCGTGTTCTATCATAATGATTCCATATAATAATGTGAATATATGTCTTTTTCTTGGTATGGTAGCCACGAATTGGATACGCGTTGATATCTTTTATTCCAAACTTTGATTTATCAATCTTTTCTGCTCTTGAAATAATTTTTACTAATCTTGGTTTAAATATAGATAAAGGTTCATTATTAGGCACAAGGACATCAAAAAAAGATTTAATACTTGTAATATCTACTCTAGCTTTTTGTCTATTAATCAAAGTGCTATAAATACATAGAATATATGTAGATACTCTATTTCTGTATTCAGTAGTATCACCTACATCACCAGGTATAAAGTATATAGGCTGTTTATTGGATAGGTTTTGTTAAAGAATAGCTGTTAATTTATTTTATTTTTTTTTTTAATATTAAGGTGACCACTTAGGTTCTCGGCACTTAGCTTTATTCAGATAATTATGATATTACATCAATTTTACGAGGATACAACTAGCCACACATGTATTTTTGGTACCTAATTTAAGTAGTCCGCCTGGGTTCTACACTAGCCGCCATACCTGCAACCTAACTAGGAGATTACCT
>CAJVPU010002357.1:0-10759 GCA_910591775.1 Dentiscutata heterogama | reverse complement strand
GAAATTATAAATTCAATTAATAAAATAAATTTTATATTCATATATTAAATCAACACGAATAAATTTACAAAACTGTTTATGTATACATAAATAGAATATGGCTTTAATCTAAACAATTGTGCAAGGTAAACAAAAACTCAAATCATGTAATGTGCATTAAATATATAGCGGCCAAATTTAGAATTTATATTGAAATATAACATTTTTAGCTGTAAATAAATTCAGATCTAGTATGTTTATGTAAAAAATCTTTTTGTAATAATATAGTACTAATTCTCTAATACCAATTTACAAAAAGATTTTTTTAAATATATATATAAATTTGTTAGTTATAAACAAATTTAAAATATATATATATAAGTCACGTGACTTTGGTTCTAGATTGCATCATACTATTATAACTAGGGTTGCTGGTGCAGATGGTGTTACCACTGGTACAATACTTTAAATTTATATAACTTAATGGTGCAGTAGTGGTGCATTACTTGCACTAGCAACTCTAATTATAACAAATAGATGAGTTACTTATATCAAAGTTAATTCTTTTTTAATTGAAGTGAATATGATAGCCATATATTTATTATTTTAAATATTAAGATAAGCAGTTTATCTTATTTTTATTTATTCGTGTTGATTTAATATATGAATATAAAATTTATTTTATTAATTGAATTTATAATTTCTTATTTGCTTTGATTTAATCTGCAAGTATCGCCTTAAATCACTTCTAAATTATTACCAATAATGGCTTACTTATTTTCCTAATAATCATTTCTTAAAATATATTAACCCTATATTTATTAGTAATATAACTTGCTTTAACAGAATATGAGATTGCGCTCTTATCTAGTTTTAATTTTCATAAATATATAAAATTTAGATTTCTATAACTTAATCAGTTAAATAATACTATTAAAATGTTCTAACTCTCATTATAGTAAAGCAAATTTAATTCTATAATATATAAATGGCATATAAATAGTGTGTTTTTAAAACTATACTGCTATATTTAATATTAATATGTAGTTCTTTATAACTTAATTGTTAAAATAATTATTAATTTGTAATTTTATTTATATTAATAAAAAAAATAGTAGGGGTCAATCAAATAATGCTGTACTATCATACTCAATTGAATATTCAATTTAGTGAAACTATTATATTTGGATATTCAAATATTCATTAAATTGAATATGCTGTTCATCAGATTAGACCTTTACCTATATGTGGCAGTCTAGTTTGTATGGTTTAAGATTGTAAAACTAACACTTTTTGAAATAGATAATATCTTTCTTGTTTTGCCAACTTATATGCATCTTAAAAAAAGGGATTTAATGTTAATAAACAAATAAATAATGTTTAAATTGTAAAAAATAAGCTTTAATAAGTCTTTTTTTATTGTTATTTAAAAAAAAAATTTTTTTACTATAAAAAAAAAAAAGCCGTGTGGCTGGGTTACCAACCACTATTCTGTGATATGAAAACCAAGTATATAATTTTGTGTAGCCTAAATTAAAATAAAATAAATTTTTACTAGTCTACTCAAGTTCTTTGTATAATAAATTTTTAACTGGTTTTTTGATATTTTATTTATAAAATCAATATTATTTATTCTCAAAATGTCCCTACTGCTAATAATAGTTCTTTTTTGTTTGGATAAATTGAATATTCTAATAAGGCTTTAGTAGTATATTTTACTATTTGCTATTATTTAAATTATATTAGAATATATTTAAATTAATTTAATGAAATAAAAATTTACTTCTGTAAAAGCCTTTTTATTTATAGTATTATATTTGTCTACTAATTTTTTTTCAAATTTTTTCAACTAATTTTTTAAACTAGTAATTTGCGAACAAAGTTATTTAATTTCAAATATCAACTTATTTTGATTTTTTAATAGTTTAGCTATAGTGCTTTCAGATACTTTAAAAAATATAAATTCATTTAAATATTATAAAATTAAATTAAAAATATTTAAAATATTTAAAAACCTTTTAAAGTTTTTATTTTAGCTAACTAATAACTAGTACTTTCTACAATTTGTAACTCATCAAATCTTTCTTAAAACTTTTACTAACAACTAATTTTTATTTGGACTCTTCTCTTGTTTTTTTTAATCCTTTTGCTTTTATCTGTTTTGCTTTTTTGTAACTTTTTTGGAGCTAAGATTTATATATTTAAACATATTTAAAATCTTTTAAATTTTTTTAAAATTTTTGAATATTTTAGATTAGGCTATACAAAATTATATACTTGGTTTTTATATTATAAGACAAATATCAAAAAACAGGCATGTAGCTTTTTTTATAGTAAAAAAATTTTTTTTAAATAATACCAAAAAAAAGCTTATTAAAGTTTATTATTCTATGATCCAAAATATCTAATATGAACTTTTACATTAGAATTATGAAAATAATTTGGGTTAATATAGATTTTTTTTTTTAAAAAAAAAAAAAATCTAGGTTTGGTAAGTATATAATTATTATATTTTAATAGCACCTTCCATGGACCCATTTGCTAAAAAAGAATACCAAACATTAAATAATTGGATCCAGACTTAGTTTCTTGAAACAAGCATCTACTTTTAGTTTAATCTGTATATAAACTATTTGGTTTTATCTTAATATATGTGAATAGTTTTTTTTTTAAAAAATATATATTTTTTTGAATGAATATGACAAACTCAGGTGATCTACATGACAAATAAAAATTAGTAAAATGCTTGCAAAAGTAAAATTACAATATATTTCTTATAACTATCCTCCAAATTTATTATCTTTATCAATTTAAACCTAAGCAAGTACTATATAGCAATTGACTTGTAAAAAGATTTAAGGTTAAGTTGACTAAAATATAATTAATAAAGTTTTGAAAAATTTAGTAGTAGAATATTTGCATATTATATTTATCTATCTAACAAGTTTTTATATAAAAAATAAATATTTTTATTGAAAGAAGTAATTTAAACCTCAATATAATAATCTAATAGAGTTTATTTTTAAAATCTAACTTTACCTTAAATATCTTGTTCATTCTTTTACTACTGTAAATTAGTACTTGGCAAAATCAAACAAAAACTCAATTACACGTTACTCTGGTTATACCGACATTTGAATATAATGACATCATAGTAAAATCTGTCTATACTAATAATTTTTTTAAAAAATTTAATATAAAATGTTGGTATAACTCACTGTATCGACATTTTGAATTTTTTTACTAATGACTCAAAAATGTCGATATAACCAGAGTGACGTGTATCAAATTTTTGAATCTATTAATTTATAATATTATACTTCAATTATAAAATCTATGTTTACTCTAATCTACTTTAAAACTTTATGTTAGTTACCATGAAGTCTAAAGTAAGATCGGATTCCTGTTAAATTTATACATATTGAAAATAAAATTTGTATTTAATACACAATATTGTAAAATAATAGATTCAAAAACTCGATAATTGAGTTTTTGTTTGATTTTGCCAAGCACTACTGTAAATATATACAAATAGAAGCTTCAAATATGGAATTACAAGTTCAAAAAGTTGAGAAAGTGATATAAAAAAAATATAAAAAAAGGTTTTAAATTTGTTGCCAACCGCAACACCATAAAGCTAAAAATAAAGAGTTGTAATACTGTATATACATATTTAAGTACATATTTAAAAATAATTAATATATAAATACAAACCTGATATAGTAATTCTGCAAGCTAAAGCTATATGTAAAAGTTACTGGAATCACTAGAAGCAACTGGAAGTTACTGGAACTTCCTTCTAGTGGACTAAAATTTCTCACTAGAAGGGTCTAGTGATAACTTACTACTGGATGATATATTTTACTAATTCCTTCTAGTTAGTTCTAGTGATCTTCCAATTCCAGTAATTTTCATTATAATAACCCGATCACTATTCAAGATCACGGGTGTATTAATTAATAATACCCTGACTATATGTGAATTAGTGGGACTTTTAGCCCTGCTAATACTCAATAGATCAGGAAATTATTATTATAAACATTCTAGCAGCCATCACTGGCTTTAATAATACTGTCAGACCTCTCTATAGTTACCTTCTATATAAGCATATTTTCTTTATAAGCATATTTTTTAAAAAACAATTATTTAATATAATAAATTTGACCTTTATAACTGTCACACTTCTCTACAATCACACATTTTTGTATCCCAAGTGTGTGATTATAGAGAGGTTTAACTGTATCGATATTTATTTCTTGCTTATCAGCTATTTGAGATTGAAGCTCAGTTAAATTTTGGGTTGATACAATTTCATTGATTTCACTTGATTCAGCAATTTTTTTTTGCCTTTCATGTTTATTAGTTTTTAAATGTGAGTCTAGATTATGTTTTTTTTGGTGATCAACTTGACATTTACAGAAGGAACAATAAATTTTTCCTTCGCTTTCATAAAAATCATCCCTATATTTAGGGTATCTATCTAAAAGTGAAGTAATTTGTCTTTTTTTTTTAAAAAAAAAAAAAATGTTCATTTGACTCAGAATTATTTAAATTTTACTTTTTTACTATCGCTATTAGGTGGCATACACAATTTACGTTAAACTATTATTGTATTGTATATTGTATTATATAAAAATAGGGAATGCCATATAGTATTATGTTTGTATTATCTTTAAGATCCCTATGACAATACTGGCTTAACGTAAATTGTGTATGCCGCCTTATTACAAATTGTAATTGTCAATTGAAGAACAAAAGCAATAGTCACGTGTTTAATGCAAAAATTGCATCTTAGCACCTAACAATGCCGTTAGCTATTTTAGATGCTACTAAAATCCGATGACTCTGGTTCTAGATTTAACAATTACAGGATGCATAATAGCTAAAATAAAGTTGTATGTAGATTCAAAGAAATTATGCTGTGGCTGTGGCGCCTTATCACCTGATCGGACTTTCGGTGGTCGCCCTGGCGCACTCTCACATTGTTAAAATTTACTGACCCTAATTTAGGCTCAATTCCGCAAATTCGCTGATATGTTATACGTACTAACGCTAATCTTTGTGTTTCTAGTAAAGGTTGTAGAGCGCATTAATCCAATTCTAACGGATCTAAATTGTTGAAATCGGCTATGTAGTCCACGAGATACTTGCATTTAAATCTTCACGATGATAATTTTTTTCTAAGAAATCGTATGATCGTGAAAGTTCAAACGCACGTATCTCTAAGCCGATCTTAATACCGTTATATATAATTATATATATAATTATATATAACTTTTATATAAATGCAAAGTGGTACGTATCATAGATCGTTCGACAAGGGAAAGTAATACGTATATCAGTTGATTTGTGTAAAAATTCGATTTATTTTGAAAAAATTACTTTCAAAAAAAACTAGCATTGTGATCAGTTTTTAAGATTTAAGAACCATTTTCAGGCTTATAAGTTATTGGATATTTTTTGATGATACCTAATCAAGCCGTTTAGTAGAAATTTCGCAAAGTTTAGATATGACTTAATTTGTTTGTTTCAAAAATTAATTCCGAAAAATTTTCATGCTACTGGTGCCTGAAAACTTTCTCCGGTACAATTTCCCGTAAGTATACATTATTGGGTAAAAATTGTGAATAACACTCAACCGGGCAAATGATTGCCTGACACGTGCCGCTTCGCGGCACTTGTCAGCCAATCATTTGCCCGGTTGAGCCAAATTGCCGTATTCACAAATTTCCCACTAATGGTTAACTAATGGTGTTATCCGACAATTTATGATCATGATTGGTAGAGAGTCACTCGCTGAGTTTTTTTTTTGAATATTGGAAAACCATAATTACATCGTTTAACACATGAAAAAAAATAAAAGAAAGAAAGTTTTTCATGATCATATGAGTTTGTCGGATAATTTCCTATATTCACGAGATCTTCGGGTATCGGAATTATGGTATGCCGTAATTTTCTTGTTTTACAATTTAATGAAACCTTAATATCGAGCTAATCTTTAGCTTACGCACGTACAAAATTCATGAACGGGTTTCTACATGTTGCATTATGATTACAAATCAAACATACACATCTATACGTATTTCAGAATAAAATTATAACTTTATATAAAAGACAATACAGCTCCTGACATATTGCTTAATTTATTTTAAATTATTCACAACGTGATAATACAAAAAGATTAAAGTAGAAATACCGTAGCGAATTAATTAAAAGGGCCCCTTTTTATGTAATATGCAATAAAGATCCTCCACTGTCCCCGGAACTTTTAATCAATACAATACAGTAGTTCGGCATTATCCGAATATAGTGCATGCAAAGCCATTAACAATTTAGTTTAAAGTTTAGCCTTATTATAAACACTTGTGATTTCGTCATACAATAGTGTAGTCAGAAATTCGGAATATTCCTTGCCGGTAATTTGGCTTGCTAAATATCGTTTTGCTAATCCGTATTTACTTTCACCAAATTTTTGAGGACCTAATTGTCTTTCCAGTTTTGCAAGTTCCTCATCAAGCAGTTTAAGTAAATATTCTGCAGTGACAGTTTTGCCTTCAGCGGTACGAGATTTATGTCTCGCCCATTGCCATAATTGCGATCGTGAAATTTCAGCGGTAGCAGCGTCTTCCATAAGATTATTAATAGGTACGCATCCTAACCCTCGAAGCCATGACTCAATATAAGTAAGACCAACTGATATATTGCTACGAATACCATTTTCAGTGATGGAACCACGAACATTCGTGTTAAGCAAATCCAAAGCAGTAACATTAACATCATCACGTCGTACAAAAATTTGATTTGGAGTTTTTAAATTTTCATTAAAAACTTCCATAGCAACCTTTACCAAGTCTGGATGAGCAACCCAAGTACCGTCATGACCAGCTTTAACTTCACGTAATTTGTCAGCTCTAACTTTCTCAATGGCTGCAGAATTCGCTTTAGGATCGTTTTTAATCGGAATCTGAGCAGCCATACCGCCCATAGCGTGAACTCCACGACGATGGCATGTTTTGATAAGCAGCCGAACATAGGCATCCATGAATGGAGTTGTCATAGTAACATCAGCACGATCCGGAAGGACAAAATTAGGGTTGTGACGGAATTTTTTAATAACGGAAAAAATATAATCCCATCGACCACAATTGAGGCCAGAAGAGTGTTCACGAAGTTCATAAATAATTTCATCCATTTCATATGCAGCAAGAATTGTTTCAATTAAAACAGTGGCACGAATAGTACCACGAGGAATACCAAGAAGATCTTGTGCTACATTAAAAATATCATTCCATAACCTTCACAATAAATAAAAATGAATTAGTTATTAAAAATGAACAACTTAGACTATTATTTGAATGATTGAAAGTTACCTTGCTTCTAAGTGAGATTCCATCTTTGGCAAGTAAAAATAAGGCCCGATACCGTTTTCAATTAATTTCCTTGCATTATTATAGAAGTATAAAGCGAAATCAAAAATTGAGGCGGATGTAGGTGTACCATCGATTAAGACATGTTTTTCATCTAGATGCCAACCACGAGGACTAATTCATATGATATGAATATAAATTTAGAATAGTTCAAATAATGTTATAACAAAAATTTAATAAGTTAAATTTACCGCACGATCAAGGTAGCAACTTTACCATCTTTACGTAAAGAATATTTCTTGTTGTTTGAAGGATTAGTATAAGTTATTGTTCCACGAATGGCATCACGTAAATTTACTTGACCATCAATATTATTCTCCCATGTTGGTGCATTGGAATCTATGGTTAAATAATACAAATTGATCAAAAATGGATATTAAATTTATAAATCATTAGATTTCGTCGATCACTGAAACTGCAATTACCCTCAAAATCTGCCATATAAGTAGAAGAACCGCAGTTTAAGGCATTGATAACCATCTTTCTATCAACTGGTCCAGTGATTTCAACGCGCCTATCAACCAATCCAGGTGCAGGATAAGCACCGCGCCAAGTGTCATCGTCTCTTATGTGAGCAGTTTCTGGTAAAAAGTCAGGAAGAACGCCACGGTCTAGCTCTTGTTGTCGAAGAGCTCGACGTTGAAGTAAAGTTTTCCTAGTAGGATTAAACGCCCTATGAAGTTTTGCAAGAAACTCAAGAGCTCCAGAAGATAGTATTTGAGCTTGAATATCATTCACCGGGGCAAGAATCGTAACACCCGGAACAGAATTGTAAGACATGATTTGCTTCTAGTTTATATGAACAGCTATAGTGACAAGAGACGAAAGAACGAATTAGGTGAGAATATTTGTTTAAATGGACGGAATTTTACGGAACTGGGTAGATTATCAAAAAAATTTTAACCTTAAAAAAAAATTTTTAAAGGCAATTGACAATCTATAAAAAGATCGTAATTTTTAAAATTAGTAATCTGTGTTAATATTTTGACATCATCCACGAAGGACGTAATTTATCATAACCGTACGTACGCAACGTAACACAATTTACGCTAAGTATCGTACTACAGTTAAACCGTCATCGTATAAGTAAATTTGCTAGTAAAATTAATTAATCCGTTCCTCACGAAATTATATAAAGTTTACTCCCGCTATAGTTGCATATCACTTGATGTGCTGTCGCGAATGTGCAAAAAAAAAATAAATTAAGGTGACTATAGCGCGAATGTGACAAATTTCAAATATACAAATCTTTTTATACATTTATTTATTAGTAATGATATAAGGGCAAGTGGGGTATTATGACGAAGTTAACAAATTTCGAATGTATCATGTGATCTATCGATTAAAACCGAATGATTTTGGTATCGTTTGATTCGTTTCATTGAGCTGAATCGATTGATACCAAAATCTTTTGATTCAGGTCGCTAGATCCTAAGTTATACTAATTTAAAGTTTTATTAAAAAATAAGATTTTTTTGTGCTAGAGGGTATTGTGACGAATTGGGAATATCTCGTGACCCTGTGGTCAGAATCTAGCAATTTTTATATCATTCGATTCTTCTCAATGAGAGGAATCGAATGGTATATTCCGATCACAGGATCATGTAATATTCCCAATTCGTCACAATATCCATTTACTATGGATTCTATATACAGTATATTCAATATGTCTAAATGGTTTAAATATGGATATCTTATGATTCAGTAATCCAAATTAGGTAATTATTATACCATTCGATTCCTCTTAATGAGAGGAATCGAATAAGAATCGCCCAATTTGGATCACTGAATCATAAGAGTATTTATTTGTAATATTGTAAAAAAGTATAATAGTAATTTTAATATTTTATCTTTTTTTTTTTGGTGTTAAGGTGATCTCTTTGGTCATGGGGACTCTTTATTAGTAATCATTTACTATTACAGTTACAATGAAGATACATGTGCACCTTTTGGGTGCCTATTTAAGTAGTCCACCCACAGGTTTTACACTAAATACCGTATCTATAACCCAACTAGGAAGTTATCCATTTAAACCTTCTGATCCTAATCATTTTTAGCATATCATACTAATCTGGGAACTACTATTTGGCTCATTCTACTAGATTGTGCACTCTGCCTTAGGACTTCCATGACTTATCTTGGGTTTGCACCAACTAATTACTGGCTTGCATTCTTCTATTAAGCAGATGCACAGCTATCTTTGAGGTAAACCTACCAGAACCTTCTGTATCCTGTATCCAGCTAACCTAGTCATCACAGTTGCTGAGGCTCCCACTTGCAGTTTGGTGTAACTTAATTAAACCGATATGCCCTTGTAAGGTTTACTTCAACTCTAGTACTTATATTTGGGTTTTCCTTTTTCTGTTCTTGCCTTATTAGTCTCTCCTTTACTCTCAACCTGTGACCCAGAAGTTTCAACCCTGGCTAGACTCTAGGTGCCTTGTACCCTGTCTCATTATAGTATATAATTTTATAGCACATGTCCTTTTTCTCTAATTGAGTCTGGCTAGTCTTCAGAGATTGCCCAGTCCTTATCATCAGGTGAAATCTAACTCTCAAATCCTAGTTATGGTGGATAACTACTCTAGTTTTCCATGCTGGCTACTAGGTTGGTATGCTATCCTTCTTTCTAATTAGTGGTCAAATTAGTAGATCCCTCTATTTATATAGGCAAATTTGCCTGTGTTACAATTTAAAAGATAAAATATTTAGATGTGGTAGCTTAGTGAAATGGTCTAGTAGTCACTTCACCAAGCAGCAGGTCTAGAGTTTGAATTCCATAGATGATATTTTTCGAAAAATAGATTTGTATTAGATAACAATTATCTATTGATCAGTTAGATTTACAATCTGTAATCTTGGTTGTACCTTCTCATTATAGAAGCTTCAGTACAAAAATACCAAGAAATCGAGATGATCGAAACCTATTTGGGAAGACCCGAGTAAGAAGGTAGTAAATACTTTTGATGATGCTATAGGAAGGTCGAATTTAAAAGTGATAGCCAAAATTGGAAAACCAAATAACAACAAGATCCTTACATAGGCAAATTTGCCTGCATTTTTATTAAAAAGTTTAATTAAAATCTTATATATTAATTTTAGCTATATATTTTCTAAGTAAAATATTTAAATTTAGATTTGTTTTATTATCTTAATTAAAAAAATTTTTTAAAATTATTAAAAAACCTTAGTATAATAAAAGTTTAAAGTTCTTGTATTAAAATTTTACTATGTAATTTTTTTTTTAAACTTTTTTAAATTTTATATGTTTTTTGTCTATAAAAAAATCTTTGCTTCTAAGTAAAGTCTTGATTTTTATTAGTAAATTACTAAAGGTGTAATAATAAAAGTTG